>JAQFYZ010001190.1:0-26441 GCA_034695085.1 Cylindroiulus punctatus | reverse complement strand
CTTGGAAAAGTGCGCCTATAGTTAGCATGGGGATAGGGATATTTCGTCTGCTACGCATAGAACTATGCATCCCCCTTTATATGGACAAGAACCCAATTTTTTTAAAAAAAAAAAATAGGGAGTGTGATGAGCTGATGAATGATGAATCTGAGGGATGCATTCATGCGAGGAGGTGAGGTTTTAAAGTTTCCTAATCATTGCCTTATTTCATACAAAAAAATTATCATATTCATCAACTCATTCGGGATCTATAGCAATTGAAATGACAAGGTGCAATTTTGGTGTAATAATATGTAATAAGCTTATATTACCTTGAGCTTTTTAACCTCGTCTGCTGTGAACAGAGAGAACAGCGACAACAGGAGAGCTATTTTAAAAATCATTTCGATCGAATTAATATCAAACTCGGGTTGAAATTAGCGATCAACAGATTGGACTGGAAATCACCCGTAAATGGTTATGCTGGTTAAGCAGTTGGGCTTATATTCTCTGTGTGCAGCTGTTGCTACTGTCAATATTACTAATTAGTCAAGGTTTGCGTTGTGCATTGCTAGACGCACGATGACGCAACGTAATGCGTAAATGCAACTTGTGAGACCCTCGCATTAGCCTGAAGCCTGTTTCCCCAACACAGGTTCATGTGACGTATGGTTCTGACCCTTGACCCTCCGTACTCCCTTTACCGAGTGCCAAGGTTCACTGCTTGGCCAACATTCCTACAACATTCGAAATTTCAGGTTCTTACTTTCTTTCACAGCAAACTTGAATTTTATTTTTATTTGCTAATTAATGACGTCACAGACAGTTTTTCCCATTTCCTGGACGCCATTTTGTTTTTTGAACTGAAAGACAGTTGAGTCTAAGACACCAGGTCAGCAACAAGCTCCCTCTCCTGCTCTGCAACCTTTTCACAAAGCATCTGGACTCTTCATTTAACTTATCCAACTTGGAATGGATAAGCCTCAATCCTGAGAGTGTCCAGTCTCTATCAGTGCTATACTGGCAGTGTAGGTGAGCGCTTAAGAATACAAACTGCAGATTTGTATGGAATTTTTCTGCTTTATGACCAACTTGGTCACCTCACTACTGACTCTGGGCGTTTTCCCACACAACATCTTGCTTGCCACCTTTGAATTCATGTGGCCTTTATTACTGTTGTCTGACCATGCACTCAACTACTAAGAAACTTTAATGCTGCCTGTGATATTTGCAACTCGTGAAGTAAATCCTCTTGTGTCTGGAGACTGGTATCTTCATGATGTTAGCCATTCCGCTGCATCTCCCATTCCCGGTCTCACACAACTACTTCTGAAAATTGGCACCGAGTGTTTTGGAGCATACAATTCACATGTTCTTTGGATCTCGAAATGGGCTCTAACGATTTTTTTGTAACTCAGTCATATATTATTATTAGGTGCGAGGATTCGTTGAGCTACGTCTCAGGTTTGGGAAAATTCATTTCGGGGTTAACTTTTGGCAATTAAAATGCATTTTTATAATTTTAAAATTCTTTGCGACGTAAATATCATATTGCGCATATTTGTAAAAATACATTTTGAGTTAATTGAGAGATTTACGAAACATTTTAAATAGCATTTACTTTGGATAGGGGCATACGGCATAACTGTTAGCATAATTTAGAGCTTGACATGAAATTAATACATAAAAATATTACTGGAACTGCTGCATCGATGAGAGCAGCGGACATGGAGAGGACCAGAATAATTTTAATTAAGTGATGTCAGACGCGAAATTGAGTTTATTTGTGTTGGGGAGAGTTTTCTTCCAGGAGTTGGTTGTGTGACCGGTTGGTCATGAATTGTCCTTAAATACTGTCCGTTTTCAGTCTCGAGCCGCACATGGTGGTTTGCGATGATCGGTTATCGCGTATGATTTGCTCGACAAAAAACACCTCAGCGCCAATTGGTGTAGATT
Source organism: Cylindroiulus punctatus (assembly GCA_034695085.1). Classification (NCBI taxonomy): domain Eukaryota; kingdom Metazoa; phylum Arthropoda; class Diplopoda; order Julida; family Julidae; genus Cylindroiulus; species Cylindroiulus punctatus. The sequence goes on along the minus strand of JAQFYZ010001190.1, from coordinate 24,506 downwards.
TTTAATGTACATCGTCACTGAACAGTGGTACAAACATTGCTAGCTGATCCAGCAAGTGACCTATTGAAATTATGGTTATCTCATAACCTGGCAAATTTAGAGTAATGGTCCCAATTTGAAACTTGTGGAGGATTATTAAGTACAAATGCAGAATTGCAAAAAAAAATGTTTTTTAAATTTATTTCGATTTTTTGGCATGGCAGCTTTGGTGCTTTGCTGCACAGCTTCGCAACATTGCAGTGCACCCACCCGTGTCCCTTAAAGATACCGGTACTCAGAGTGTCGGATTTTTATTAGATTTTAAAATTTTTTATTTTTAGTAATTAAGGATGGGTGCATGCAAGGGTGAACGTCAAAGTTTGCTGTGTTCAACTCCACCAGGACCCAGACACCATCATTAATGGAGTTAAGTGGTGAGGTCACATGGCGTGATGCAGAAGTTTCTGCTAACTCATGGTATGGTTGCGGCTGTTATTTAGCATTGCTGCTAATGGAAAAGTTTGCCCAGGCACTCTTCTGTTTCTGCTGTGACAGCTGTCTTTATGTGCAGTACTAAAACTTGTGCAAACCTTCCACACCAATGTCGAGTTTAGGTCTATACTGACTACCGTGGATGTCTGGGAATGATCCAAACATTTTTGTAGGGAAGAAGTACTGAGGAGCCATATGTTGCATAGGAATTAATGGACGACCCCTTGGGGGCGACCCTTTTAACCTCCCCTCACAAACTACCAGCGCCGGCCCGAATATTTGCGGGGCCCTGTGCAAAGTTTCCCCGCGGGGCCTTTTGAAAATTTATTTTTTGAAGTACATGAATAAGTTTATGAGCTGTATTTGCTGGAAGTACGAATAATGGTAGATTTTCACAAAGTAAACTACAGAGTACAAGGGATTTAGTTTAGCTAACCAAAAAATGCACGTATACACCAGGATGGAAGTTGGTTTGGATGGTGGACGTGATCCGGCAGTAGGCCCACCGGGGGGTTTGGGGGGTATGGAATACTCCCCAAGAGAGAGGGGGGTACGGGGGTCCTCCCCCGGAAAATTTTCAAAAATGAAAGGCACGATTATAAGTTTTCAGGCACTTTAAATGCGATTTTAAGGAATTTCAAATGGTTTAGTGGGTTTTTCATTTTTTTTCAACTCAATAAGGTGGCCGGAAAAACAACAACAAAATTTACAAAGATACTAATACTATGGTACATACTGTACAAATATTCCATGGTACTCAGTGCTGGATTAAGACTTTTGGGAGCCCAGGGCACTTGAAGTTTGGGTGCCCTTTGAATAGATAAAACTGGATGAACCACTGGGGGGGTCTGTGGATGTGGAAAAAAAAACAGGGCACAGGGGTGTCTGTTTTGTAATTTTTTTTCAAAAATCTGTTCGTTTTTTCCACAAATCTTTAACAGGTTATTTTGAAATATTGATTTTTTTAAAAATTCTAAACCGGAAATTCTGAAATTTTTTTTGACCTGACCTTCCAAAAGTGCCGAATCCCAATGGACATACTGCTTAGCAATGTATGTAATAGGGTCAGCAAGCATTGATTATCCCTTCTTCTGGACATAAAGACAAGTAACTTTTCCCAAGAATTTGCATAAGGGGGTGACCAGCGCGGGGCCTTAGATAGCGCGGGGCCCTGTGCATGGGCACACTTTGCACACCCCTCGGGCCGGCTCTGCTAACGCTGTATGCGAAGTTTTTGCAAAAGACACTTTTAGGCAAATTTCCTTAAAAATGACATTAACAAGTAACGCAGTGACATTTTATAATTAATATGCTGTCACAAGCCATGGTTTTAAACGTAATATGGTATTAGCAAATGATGCAATGCCATTTATTTAATAGACTGAAAATGGCATTTGCGATCGATGAAATAAAATTATTTGATTAATTGTCAAAAGTCATGGTTTTTAGCCAGGAAGTTTCCTTAAATATGGCATTAAAACATGATGCACTTAATTTTTAATAATAGTCTGTCATGGGTTTTAAGCAAATTCATTAGCAATTGTTCGTCAATACCATTTTTTGGCATTGACGAATTTTAAACTTGTTGAATTTCACAAGTCATGAATTTTTGTAAATTTCTACAATAGCCCGAGCGTTGATTTTTAAGGAAACAATGGAACCAGTCTCCACCCCTGCTTGCGCAGCTGTGCTTACCCAAGTAGCGCCGCAGAATTTTGCTGAACCGAGAGCCCAAAGACCTATCGCTCGCTAATTTCTGTGCGCTCGGTTTTGCAAGATTTTCCGATCTTATATTTTTCTATAAGATCCTCCATCAAGTACGTATTATAATTGTAGCTTTCCATAAGATCCTTTTATAAGATCCTATAGTTTACTGTAAGATCTTCCATCAGATCTTATAGTTTTCCATACGATTTTCTATCGGATCTTACTTTTTTTGTCGACTTTTCGAGAATTTCGATCCAGGATGCCGGCTTCGCTGAAGGCTGCCCACCGGTCGCTGCAGCGTTTAATCTTTGAAGTTATTTCCTGAATTCAGAAGGTTCGGTATTTTGATTATTGCACTGACTGCCTTATTTACGCTGTTTTTCCGACGATGCCATCCGATGAGCCAATCTATAATGGAAAATTGTGATGTGAAGTTAATCGTGGGCCAATTGCAGAACTTGTGATACGAAAATGTCAAACGCTTCAACTGATACTGTCCCATTAAAGACGACGCGAACTAGGAAAGATATTGGCTGAAAAGGCTTTTTTGTGTCACCCTGTAATTGCATTTTTGCGCCACCCTGTAAGCTTCATTTTTGGCTCACCCTGCAAGTCGGAGGAGGCAAACACTTGGCTTCCGATTCAGACCTGCGTCACAAACTTGTCGTTAAGTCCTGGTTATACCAAAAACAAAGCAATTGCGATATTTCAAAAAACAAACTTGCAAAGAATGCATCCGCGACACCCTGTGTATGCCATCCATAGGTGAAACACTTGGGGGCCACCCTGTATAATCGCATTGCGTCTTCCGATGATCATCATCTTGCCAAGAATGTCTTGGTAAATGAAAAGCCGAAAATCATAAGTTTTCAGACTGTAACAATTTAAGAAATTTGATAGCGCGATAATTAACTGTTGTCAATAATTAATTGTAGAACTGCATGAATTCTAGATTTTCGATGTTCCTTTTTTATTTCGTTCGAAAATGGAATTTTGGTTGTCCTGGCGGCCGCCGGGGGCTGCCTGAACGGCGAGCGCTCCGCCGGTGCCCGCAGGGAAACACGGAGCGCTTGCGGAGCTCTCGCTGGCTTGTCGTGGATGGAACTTTAGTTCCCCTCGTCGCCGCTGGGGCCGGGAGCGAAGCCTGCTGAACGGCAGGCGCTCCGTCATCGCCGGTAAAAATACACGCAGCAGCCAGAGAGCGCTCCCTCGCAGCTCCAAGCCGCCATCCCATAATTTTATTCGAAATCTAATGCATGTCTTGATCAGCACAGTGTGGATGGCAGGGTCTTTTTGTGGCAAATTTCGGTAATTTTTTCGATGGTCCGCGTTGTTTTAGGTAGTTTTCTTCGGGTTTGACACTCGCGCGTTTCCCGAGTCCTGGTTTTGGCCTCTGGCGATCGTTTTCGGCCCAGAGAAAATCGAATTTTGCCAACCTATGGGAATGCCAAGCCAAATCCCAAAGGTAAGCCTCAAACTTCGTTTCAAGGTTTATTTACGCAATGCGAGTGTGCATAAATTACATAACCAACTAGGGGGAGGGAGTGCTGTGATGTTTGGTTACAGTTTTGATCAATGCTTATTTAAATCAGGCTCTCATTATTGCTGATATCAATGAATGGATGTGTCCCATGTGGCCAGATGATGTGTAGTTATTGTACATGTTCAGTTATATTTTTTTGATGATGAGGAGGGGGTAAATATTGAAATGGTTAGGTAATATTTAGAGGAGGGGTTTGGAAATGGTTAGAAGAGAGGGGGATGGGGTCAAAACATCCCCCAAAAATGGTTGTAATTTATGTACGCTCCCTATGGAGTCTATCGGTGAATCGAAGCCTGTCTGGGCGATCAGTGTGGGCTATTTTGGCCGAAATCCTATCCAAAACCACTCGAAAAATGCAAGATTTCAATGTGGAAATTTCGCATTTTTTTTTTGGAATCAATGGAATATTTTGCGTTCTTTTCAGGCTCTGTTCGAGAGCGCTCTCTCGTTCGTCTGCTCGAACGACGGGCTATCGCACGATAGCACGGAGCGGTCAGCGAGCGCTCTCCGCCGCACGTGAGGTCACCGTCCCGTCATGCATCGCTCCGTGATGGCCACTCTAGTTTGTCATGTCCAGTTTTTTCGCTGCCGATTTCACACGTTTTTGGCAGTTTTCTACGTCGCGGTCGCCAAAATTAGTGTGCAAGTCGGTGCGCGTTTTGTGGAGCCTCGTTTCGGATCGCCAGCCGGCTTTGATCGTACGTTTTCGGATTTTGGCGAAATCGTCTATTCCAGAATTTCCAGTCTCGAAGGTAAGCCACAAATTTTCGTTTCAAGGTCAATTCGCAGTTACATTTCGCAAATTCCGAACTAATGTTTTGGCGCGCCCTTGGTTATGCTAGGAATCAGCACCGAAATCAAGTAATTAGTCGATTATTGGCCAAAAAACGTAAATAAATGAAAGCTTCGATAGAATAGAATGGAATTGAATGGAACGTCGGCGCGTGCTGTTTTCGCACGCGCTAACGTTCCTTCCGCCACTGTCGAGGAAGTGACGTAATCGACTGGATTCCTAGGGTGTCCCAAAAATGCTGTTGGCATTTCATGAGGTATTCAGAAAGGATGTAGAGTAGCTTTGATATACGAAGATATTTTTTTGATTAGCTTTATTTAAAACCAACGGAATTTGTGCGGTAAAACAATTAAACAATGAATGTCGTGTTAATTAATTACTGGGTGTTGCTTAGGCTGCATTATGCTCAGTCTTGTTATCTCCATATGAGTCTGTCAAAACGCGTGTCCTCACTGACTTACTGGGTGACTGGTGAATGTCGGTGAATTTCGCAGTGATGTGTAGGTGTCGTGAGTCCACACTAAGAAAGATTCTGCAGAGTTTCCCCTCTAAGAGTGTTTAACTGAGTGGTAAATAATCTCCCAAACCGTAAGGGTAAGAATCTTGCAATGTTCAGGTTGGAAATCGTGCAATGTTCAAGTTGGAAACCTCGCAATGTGCAGGTTGGAAATCTTGCATTGTTCAGGTTGGAAATCTTGCATTGTTCAGGTTGGAAATCTTGCAATGTTCAGGTTGGAAATCTTGCAATGTTCAGGTTGGAAATCTCGCAATGTTCAGATTGGAAATCGTGCAAGGTGCAGGTTGGAAATCTCGCAATGTTCAGGTTGGAAATCTCGCAATGTGCAGGTTGGAAATCTTGCATTGTTCAGGTTGGAAATCTTGAATTGATCAGGTTGGAAATCTTGCAATGTGCAGGTTGGAAATCTTGCAATGTTCAGGTTGGAAATCTTGAAATGTTCATGTTGGAAATCTTGCAATGTTCATGTTGGAAATCGTGCAATGTTCAAGTTGGAAACCTCGCAATGTGCAGGTTGGAAATCTTGTAATATTCAGGTGGAAATCTCGCAATGTGAAGGTTGGAAATCTTGCAATGTTCATGTCATGTTGGAAATCTTGCAATGTTCATGTCATGTTGGAAATCTTGCAATGTAAACTACATTACATGTTTACACCGTGTTGATCAAACTACATCGACCAGTGATACTACATTGACGTTCGTGCTGCATCACCAAAAAATCCAAGTGTTAAAACTGAAATAGACCGCAGATTAGGGGATTTCGCACAGATTGCCGGCGGTCCCGGAACAGGACACGTTCATGATCTGCCCGAAGGTGTCCTCGTTGTTGCTGAAGACGGAGCAGTAGGCCGCGGAGGAACTTTCGCCCTCGCCGGACCCGCTGTCTCTCTTCCGACGCTGGACGTCGTCGATGGTCATCTGAAAAGCAGGCGCAACATGAGGTACAATAGATGCGTTTGATCCCCCATAGGTCCAATGCTCACCTGGGGCGCCCAGGGGGCCTCCCGCTTGCCCTTGGCCTTGGGCTCGGTGACGTTGGCCACCCAGAACAGGCCCGGCTTGCAGTCGGTGCGGTTGCGGAAGAGCGCCGTAAGGGCCTCCAGCCGCCGAGGGGCCGTCGCCGCCGTGTACAGCAACAGGTTGGCGCTCGAGGCGCTCATCTGGCACAGAGAGATGCCCGTGGAGCGGGACACGGACATGGAGCCGCAGGTCAGGCACTCCGGCTGACCGCTGGAGTTCACGCAGGTGTACAGCTTGGAGCAGGTGCTGGTGGAGCACATCTGGGTGGGGGTGGGTGTGGTGGAGGTCGATGGTGGTGTGGTTGTGGTTGTGGTTGTGGTCGACGGTGGTGTGGTTGTGGCTGTGGCTGTGGCTGTGGCTGTAGAGGCGGTTGGAGGGACGACCACGGTGGTGACCTCGGTGACCTCACTGGTGGTGGTGGTGCTGTCGACCACACTCTGAAATGGGAAATTTTCAATTGAAATGTGGGCAACTTGAGTGATAGGACTCTGTGATAGTGAGGGGCGTTTTAAAACAGGCCACCCCAGACCTGGAAACCCTGGAGAAGTCAGGGAAGCACACCTGGGGAAGTAAGGGTGGTTGGAAAAACCTGGAAAAATCAGGGAAAAGTCAGGGAAGATATCTCCATGTTAAAAAAAGGTTGGGAAATTGAAGTGAAGATGAAGTGAAGAAACTCGAGCTATCGATTGAAGCCAGCTGTTTTGTTGAAGAGGGCAATGATGAAATTGTAAATCTGGAAAAAAAACTAGCCTAACTTTGAAGTTTATGACTAAAATGCGTGCTCTGTTGCTGGTTCCTGCCGGGATGTGGCCGATGTGACAAATGTGACAATTTGAAACCTGCGTGACAAATGCGACAAAATATGACAATTTGAAACCTATGTGACAAATGTCCAATTCTTGCATGTACAAAATGTGACAAATGCGAAATTTGCATGTACAAAATGTGACTAATGCGAAATTTGGATGTGACAAAATGTGACAAATACGAAATTTGGATGTGACAAAATGTGACAAATGCGACATTTGCATTCGACGAAATGTGGCAAATGCGACATCTGCGTGTTACAAAATGTGGCAAATGTCCAATTCTTGGATGTGAGAAAATGTGACAAATGTCCAATTCTTGCATGTACAAAATGTGACAAATGCGAAATTTGCATGTACAAAATGTGACAAATGTCCAATTCTTGCATGTACAAAATGTGACAAATGCGAAATTTGCATGTACAAAATGTGACAAATGTCCAATTCTTGGATGTGACGAAATGTGACATAGCTGGCCACATGCGTTCCTCGCTACATTTTTTGTTGTCATGTTTATAGTGAACGATGATCATTTCATGAGCATTTTTTACACTCACATATGCAAGTCATATGTTGCATTTTTCGACAAATTCTTCAGGGAAATTTTCTTAGAAACCTGGAAAAGTCAGGGAAGTTGAGGAAGGAAATGTTGTCTGGGACACTTAGGTCCTAGGTCTTACAGATCCCCTTAATTTTCGACTTCGGTCATAGTTGCGTGGTGGCGTTTTGAAGGGCAAAATTCAAATTATGAAATTAACATGTTTTGCTCGTGTTATTATAGATAAATACATGTCAGGCCATCGAATTTGGGGTGGTGGAGCAACACGAACAATATTGTGAACTTGTGACGTGCAATCATACGTGCAAACCAAACGCAATTTCACCCAGCGAGCGTTACCTCGTCCGACGCGTTGGATGACCCGAGGCGGGCGCCCGGGGTCAGAGGTCGCGGGTCGTCCGTCCGTCCGTAGACGCTGACCCCCGGGCTGGCCAGGAAGTCGTCCGGGCCGCTGTCCGCCGGGTTGACCCCCAGCAGCTGACAGGCCCCCTCCGCCTCCGAGGCCTGGAATCCGTTGCACTTTGACCCCTGGGCCAGGCAGCGCAGGCCGCAGGTGACCCTGGGGGCGTCCGGCCACCAGGCGGCCTCGGCCGGCAGCACAGCGTCCGTCAACAGCCGGGCGAAGGTCGCCCGCTCCTGCTGACCTCTGACCCCCAGCACGCAGCACAGGAAGAGAAGCGGCTTGACCATGGCGGTCAACGAGCAGAATATGGCCGTGAGTCGCGGAGGCCAAAGTGGGGACCAAAGTGACCGATGATTGATGACCCCTTTTATGCAGTTTGCCCACTTAATTGAAGCCATTGTTGTGCGTGAAAACCCATTGTCAAGAGCGGATTTAATGCAGTCGTGACGGATGTCCACATCGACCTTTTGGCCTGAGGTGAGCTGGGTTGCCCAGGCTAACCGGCAACACACTAGTGATTGATGGGACACGGGGAGGGCACTTACGACCTTTTGACGGGGGAACGTTCGGGTGTTTTATGTCACATCCGGAAGGGGATTATTTTTGAGACACCCTACTATGTGCCTGCAGGCACCAGCAGCTGACCCCCATGCTAACTTTCCACTTGTAATTTGTGTTAATTTTGCAGTAAATTTTTTCTTAGTTTTCTCTGAAGGTAGAAAATTAGAAAATATGCTAACTGGCCACTTGTAATTTCTATCTAATTTTGGAGGTAATATTTTCCTAATTTTCTTTAAGGCAGAACATTAGAAATTGTGCTAACTGTCCCCTTGTAATTTGTCTAATTTTGGAGGTAATTTTTTCTTAATTTTATCTTAAGACAGGAAATTAGATTTATGCTAGCTGTCCACTTGTAATTTTGTCTAATTTTGCAGTAAATTTTTTCTTAGTTTTCTCTGAAGGTAGAAAGTTCGAAAATATGCTAACTGTCCACTTGGAGGTAATTTTCCTTAATTTTCTTTTAGGCAGAAAATTAGACCAAAATTATGCTAAGTGTTCACTTGTAGTATGTCTAGTTTAGGAGGTAATTTTTTCTTAGTTTTCTCTTAAAGCTGAAAATTATTAAAAAAAAAAATGATGCTAGCTGCCCACTTTTAATTTGTGTCTAGTTTTGGAGGTAATTTTTTCTTAATTTTCTCTTAAGGCAGAAAATTAGAAACAAAATTATGATAACTGTCCACTTGTAATTTGTGTCTAATTTTGGAGGTAATATTTTTCTAAATTTTCTTTAAGGCAGAAAAATCAATCAATAAGGCAGAAAATGGAGAAAAAAAAATTATGTGTCTACTTTTCTAATTTGTGGCTACTTTTGGAGTTAATTTCTTCTTAATTTTCTCTGAAGGCAGAACATTAGAAAAGACCGAATGGCTTCCCCGCATGGCTCCCAAGCTGGCAGTGATTGCCTGGTGGTTTCAAATTGCATTTTTCGTTTGCGAAAAATGCAACGTTGCTTGCTAAAAATGCTGAAAATGTTGACCTGAACCGGCTAAGTGAAAAACAACATGAGTAGAGGATGTACAATCGAACTTCGTTTATTTATCTCAGATCACAGATCTACTTCCGGCGAATCACAAATAGGAGTATTTCAAGGGGAGTAAAAATAAATGACGTAAAAAATTAGAAAACGAATAAATTAACTGAAAGGACAGCACTGGATGAACTAGGCGATGAATACGGACATTTCTCATAACTTAAGCTGACTAATAAATAGCGACGCCTGGTGAGTAAAACTAGAATGTGTCGCACGCCCCCTATAGGCCCCTCCTCCTGGCGTGGAGCTCTTGAGTTGACCAGCGGTGCGAGTTGACCACGACTTGTACCGGTTGGGATCTCGGAAGGCGGCACGAGCCAGCGCGCGCGCCATCTTGGTCCCAGAATCCACTCGGGCTTCTGGCAGCGCCCCCTTACAGCAGCTCGTTGCAGTGGCTGAACGTCTCCTCGCAGTTAGCGCCGTTGCGACCGTCCTTCCCGGCGTTGAAGTTCTCGTCGAACGACGAGAACCGGATGTTCTCCAGAACGTAGCTCGTGGCGTAACTACACACAGGGTACGTGGTTAGGATTTGGAAATGAACGCGGCTTGGTGCGCTAACTACGCATAGGGTGCGTGGTTGGGATTTGGATATAGCGCGTGCCCTGGTGGCGTAACTACGTGTAGAGTACGTGGTTAGGATTTGGATATGAACGCGGCTTGGTGCGCTAACTACGCATAGGGTGTGTGGTTGGGATTAGGATATAGCGCGTGCCCTGGTGGCGTAACTACGTGTAGAGTACGTGGTTAGGATTTGGATACTTAACGCGTCTTGGTGCGCTAACTACGCATAGGATGCATGGTTGGGATTGGGATACAGCGCGTGCCCTGGTGGTGTAACTACATGTAGAGTACTTGGTTAGCATTTGGATATGGAATGCGGCTTGGTGCGCTAACTACGCATAGGCTGCATGGTTGGGATTAGGGTACAGTGCATGCCATGGTGGTGTAACTACATATAGGGTACATGGTTAGGATTTGGATATGGAACGCGTGTTGGTGCGCTAACTACGCGTAGGGTGCATGGTTGGGATTGGATACGGAACGCATCTTGGTGCGCTAACTACGCATAGGGTGAGTGGTTGGGATTAGGTTACAGAGTGCTCTCCGGTGGTGCACTTAAACATGGGATACGTGGTTAGGACTAGCATGTAGGGCGATCCCTGGGACGTAACTACATATACAGTACGTGGTTAGGATTAAGATAACGGGCGCCTCTTGTTGGTGTAACTATACGTGGTGTGTGCGGTTAGGATTACGATAGTGTGCCCTCTCTGTTGGTGCAATTACACGTAGGGTGCATGGTTAGGATTAGGATATGGGACTGCCAATGACGCTATAGTTACCTGCCAGCCTGTGCGATGAGATATCCGATCTTGTTGCCGTCTTTGACCGCTTCCCTGTTGGCCTGGCACAGGTACTTCTTCACGCACTGGTCATCGTCCGCGGTGATGGTCTTCACGTAGGCCTGCGGCACATCAAATTCGTAAAATTTTCGAAATTTTAGAAAAAACTTGTAAGTTTTGACCATGTTTGGAGGTTGTTTCTCTGCTCTTTAGAGAACATTACGAGCCGAGCATTGCTCCACACTTAATTCTCTGCTAATTTTCTCCTAATTTGAGAAAATTCAGAGAAAGTTACCTCCAAACTTGTCCATAAAGTGGACAGGGAGCATGATTAAGAGAAAATTAAGAAAAAATTAACTCCAAAATTAGACAGAAATTACAAGTGGACAGACAGTTAGCATAATTTTCTAATTTTCTATAATTTTTTGCTCTATGCTCCATGTCCATTAATCCACTTGTAAGTTTTGGCCAATTACGAGTCCAGCATTGCTCTACACTTAATTGTCTGCTAATTTTCTCTTAATTTGAGAAAGTTCAGAGAAATTACCTCCAAACTTGTCCATAAAGTGGACAGGGAGCATGATTAAGAGAAAATTAAGTAAAAATAAACTCTGATTTTCTCCTAATTTGAGAAAATTTCCTCCATACTTATCTAAAAAGTGGACAGGTAGCATAATTAAGAGAAAATTAAGAAAAAATTAACTCAAAACTTGTCCATTAAGTGGAATGGGTGCATAATTAAGAGAAAATTAAGGAAACATTAACTACATAGTTGTCCAAAAAGTGGACAGGGAGCATAATTAAGAAGAAATTAAGAAAAAAATTAAGAAAATTAAGAAAAAATTAACTCCAAATTTTGACCCAAATTCCAAGTGGACAGTTATCACGAGTCACCCATTGAACCACTTACGCCGCAGGGGGCGCTGCGCTCACCTTGAGCATGGAGAGGCTGGCCAGCGCCGCGTCCGCCGTGGGGAGCGCCGCGTCGCCGCCGCTAGAGCGCGCCTGCGCCTTCCGGGCAGTGAAGCTCAGTCTGAGTCCGTCCACCAGGCTGATGATCATGCTGACCAGCTGACCGGAGAAAAAATTAGCAAAATTTTTACAAAACATGAAACACAATTGTACGTGTTTGGTTGGTCAAAACGATGCCACGGTGGCGCCATCTGTGGCCGAACTTACCTGTCTGGAGGCCTGCTTGGTCTGCTCGTCTCCACCACCGAAGAACATCTTCATGGCGGTGGTGAACAGACTCCTCCAGTCCAAACGACCCAGGACACTGGCGGGTGAAAGGTCATCCAGCTGCTGCTGCTTCTTGACGCTGTTGGCCGCCATCTTGTTGTAGACCTTGCGGCCCTCGAACGCCCCCTGATGGCTGTGGTTGGAGGGGCCCTGATCGCCACCGCCGTGGTGGTAGGGGGCGCTGGCGTGGCTCACTTCCTGCGAGTGGACGACCACCAGCAGAAGGACGGAAGTGACGCACAGGAGGACGGACGATGACGTCATTTTTGAAACCTGGAAATATGTGTTTTTTTATGTGGAAAAGGCATGATTTGATGAAATATTTTTATGAATTATAGGAGAAATTGACTTGAGGAAATTTTAAAAAAATTGTTGGATAAATTGATTTAAGGAAATGTTTTTGCAATTTTTTGGATACATGGATTTGAGGAAATTTCTACAATTTATTGGAGGAATGGGTTTGAGGAAATTTCTGCAATTTATTGGAGAAATGGATTTGAGGCAATTTCTGCAATTTATTGGAGAAATGGATTTGAGGAAATGTTTTCGCAATTTATTGGAAAAATGGATTTGAGGAAATTTCTGCAATTTATTGGAGAAATGGATTTGAGGAAATTTCTGCAATTTATTGGAGAAATGGATTTGAGGCAATTTCTGCAATTTATTGGAGAAATGGATTTGAGGAAATGTTTTCGCAATTTATTGGAAAAATGGATTTGAGGAAATTTCTGCAATTTATTGGAGAAATGGATTTGAGGAAATTTCTACAATTTATTGGAGAAATTGATTTGGGGAAATATTTTTAGAATTTATTGGATAGATGGATTTGAGGAAAGGTTTTTTTAAAAACAGTTTGAATAACGGACTTGATCAAGGGTTTTCATAAATGGACTGACTGGTTCGATGAAATATTCTCAAATGGGCGTTTAAATTGAATGAAATATAAAAGTGGAATGCTTGATTTGATGCAATATTAAACAAAATTGAAGTAAAGGTTTGATGAAATATTCTAACAAAATATCTCATTGCTGAGACAATGCAAACGCAATAAGCTTACAATAAGCTACAATGTTACAATAAGCAAATTTAACGAATTTGAGGAATTATTCCACATCAACAGATATTTCTGTGATTAATTTGTTTTAATTTCTATATTTCGTTAAACTACTTGATTGATGATACATATATGATTGATGAGACAATGCAAACGGAATAAGCTTTGTTTCGAAACGTTTTTTCAAATTTTTTTCAAAAAATGTTTTAATAAAATTTAACGAAATTCCACGAAGACCGTTATTCCACACCAAGAAACACATCCATCAAATTACGTATTTTAACTCTTACATTAATTTTGTTTAGTTTCTCACATCCTCCCTCACCCCCATTCTCGTCTTCGATTTTCCATAAAATTCACTGACCTTGAATCTGCTCTTAAATCCTTTTCCCCGCAACTTGTACGACGTTATCAGTTGCTCTTCTGGTTCGTTTCTGTTTGTGTTTTCTGGTTGCAGCCCCCTTTATATACTCCGCCCGCCAGCCTCGCTTTCTTTTTTTATTTTCCACCCAAAATTTCCTGGGGTCGCGTTGTTTCTTTTGTTTTTTTGCAGAACGAAAGGAGTAGCAAGATGGCGGCGGGGCCATTGTTGCCCCCCGCCCCCCTGGCCCGGCTTAACGGCCCGTTACGGAAAGGTGACGCTTCGTGGAGGTGAGAGCGGAAAACGAGAGGTTTCTTAGGGGGGGGGGGTCTGACCCCCCTCCTCCCCTCGACCAACTATAACAGCATTTCGAGATAATTGGACATGAGGTCACCGGGTCGCGGTTCCATATCGGCCTTTGCGTTTTGGGGTTTAATTGATTTAATTGCGGTAATTGGACTAACGGTTGTTAAGTTTACTCGGTTAATTAACTCTTTTTATTGTCTTGTGAGAATTTATGCTCAATGAATTTTTGAAGATTTTTGTGGCACTGTGTATACCCAAAACTTAGGGAATTACTCGGAATTGGGTGAAAGGGGCTTTGATATGGGGGTAATTTTTAACTGGTAATTTTTGGCTGGTTTTTGTTAATTTTTGCTTAGTTTTCTAGCGAAATGGTATGGAAATAGAAGAAAATGATGCTGGTTTGTAATTTTTGTCAAATTGTGATGTGTGTTAAGAAAAGTTTTCTATTAAGGCATTAAAGTATAAAAAATTAGAGGAAAATTAAATTAGAAGAAAGTGAAATTAGAAGAAAATAATGCTGTCTACTCGTAATTATAGTCTAATTTTAAAGTCCATTTTTTCGTAATTTTCTCTAAGTGTAAAAAATGATAGAAAATTAGATGAAAAATAAAGGCAATATATTATAGAAACGTAGAAGAAAATTATGCTGATTTGTAATTTTTATCCAATTTTAGAGTTCATTTTTCCTTAGTTTTCTGGTAAGGCAAAAAATTGTAGAAAATTAGAAGTTAATAATGCTGTCTACTTGTACTTTTGGTAAAACTTTGGTGTTTTTTTTCTTAGTTTTCTCTTAAGGCAAAAAATTATAGAAAATTAGAACAAAATTATGCCAATTTGTAATTTTTGTGTAATTTTGGAGTGAATTTTTTCTTAATTTCCTCTTAAGGCAAGAAATTACAGAAGAAAATAATGCTAACCTTGAGGCAAGAAATTATAGACTCCACTCGTAAATTTTGTCTAATTTTGGAGTTATTTTTTTATTTTTCGCTTTTGGCAACACATTATCGACAATTTTAAGAAAATTACGAGTCAAGCCATTAGACCAATGATATGTCAGCATTAAATAAATTCAGATAATTAGGCAGAGCTACAGCATGTGTCATAAGTCATATTTTCGATTTTTCAGCGAATTTTTTCTGAAACCTGCACAAGTCAGGAAAGTTGAAAAATGAATTTCCGGAGAACCCTGCTATATGAACTTGACTTTTTTATTCACTTTTAATGTGCACATTTTTGATTTTTTTTTATTACAAAAGAAACCACTCTTCCCGTTATGTGGCCAACCACTCGTTTCGTTTTCACTATTTCCGTGAAATTTCAATCGAAGCTGCCACCAAATCGATTTAATTTCGTTACCTCCACCCCCCTCACCCCTTACACCCCCACCCACCCACTGCCACCCCCCGGTCACGGACGAGGCTTTAGAGTGTACGCTACTCGTCCGTTTCCATGCACAAACTTACTGACCCAAAACCTTTTTATTCAGCCAAGTGTCTTCGAGAAATTTGTACGAAAAAAACTGCCAATTCACGTCCTGCGTTCCTTTTATCCTCTTCTTCGTCCTCTTTGATTGCCAGATCAATCAGGCCTGGCATTTTCCAGATACCCGGAAGTCAGCGCCCAAATTTCAGGGTCCCCAGACCTGGAAAACCTGGAAAAGTCAGGGAAGATTGCTCTATTTTTTTTAAAAAAAGTCAGGAAAATTTAAGAAATCTTTTGATGAAGTAAAGAAAATCGAGCTATCAATTGAAGCCGGCAATTTTGTCGAAGAGATCAATAATGAAATCGTAAATTTGTAAGAAAAAAAATAATCGAAATTTGAACTTTTTTTTATTATTAAAATGTGTGCTCTTTTGCTGGTTCCTTATTACATTTTTTGTTCACCTCATTCATGTTTATAGTGAACGATGAACATAAAAATGCAGCATTTTTTACGTTGGCTTATGTAAATAATATGTCGCATTTTTCAGGCAAATTTTCTTTGAAACCTGGAAAAGTCAGGGAAGTTGAAAATTGAAATTAAGGGGGACCCTCAATTTTGTCCTGGGAGAAAGGTGTTAGGTACAAAAAACCATCCTTTTATTTGTCGTTGCGCACAAGTTAATTATGCTATTCTGTTAATTTCGATTAAATTCTATTATTCCATTAATTTCTTTTTCATTCATTTCATATCTATTACATTCTAGTAATTTCTATAAATTTCTTTTTCATTCAATTAATTTCTATAAATTTCTTTTTCATTCAATTTATTTCTATTAAGTTCTATTATTCTATTATTTTCTTTTTCATTCATTTAATTTCGATTAAATTCTACTAATTTCCATAAATTTCTTTTTCATTCGTTTAATTTCAAGAAAATTCTATTATTCCATTAATTTCTTTTTCGTTCAATTAATTTCTATTAAGTTCCATTTATTTATATTAAATTTTACTGTTTCTATTAAATTCTATTAATTCTGTTAATTTCCATTAAATTTTATTATTTCTATTAATTTCTTTAACATTCACTTAATCTCTATTAATTTCTTTAACATTCACTTTATTTCTATTAAATTTTATTGTTTCAATTAAATTCTATCAATTCTGTTTATGAAGATTTGTGATGACATTGTTAGACGGAAAAAATGCAAATGGGTTTTGGTGAATTTTTTATCGTTTAAACATGAGGATCCTGTAACACAAATGTTTGAAGAGGGGAAATGCATAGTGGCGTAAGTCACATCTCACTTGCAATGCTGTGAAAAAGCGATTTAACCTGCAAACAATGCACCTGACATCAGTTTGACACCTGCAGTCATCTGTGACATCTTGCATTTTTGCAAGTAACTCAAACAAAAAATCCACAAAAAAGGACTTACATCATTATCAAATGTCTGTTGAATAAGTGCAAAACTATCTTACCTATTATTATTATTACAATTACCTATCATACACAAACTTCTTGAAGATGCTTACCTACTGTGTTTTTCCAGTAATTTTGGTCAAATATTTGACATGGTTTTTGGTTGTCAGTGACTTGTTGCTCCGAATGCTCAATAGATGGCGCAGTTTTTATATTTTTATTCTATTTATCATTTGCTGAAATTATTTGGCATTATTTTAATATGACAAAGCATCCTCATCAACACTAAAACAGACACAAATGTTCAAGATTTTCTTATCTTTATTTCGATAAATAAATTGCGTAAATATAAATCATAGTAAATGTAAGGAATGCAGAAAAATGTGGGTGGAATTACCATGAGAAATCATCTATGTACACTCGCTATTCAATCAAAAACATGGGAGAAGTCAGTTTAATTGGCGTTTAATATCACAATATTGTGGACCTAAAAAAGCCAAACCTGAAAACTTGCAAAAAGAACCATTTTAATCAAAAATTGTGATGAAAATGTGAAAAAAGTGCTTCAAACCTATTCATTTTTTTCATAAAAATAATATAATGAAAATAAACGAAGAAAAGTTCGAAATAAATTTTAGATACAATAATTTTTCACGTTTTTCATATACTCATTTTTGGTTATAATAGGAAGTTTTCAAACCTTTTATTTTTTTAAATAAAAATTTTATTTATGAAAATAAACGATGAGAAGTTCAAAATAAATTTTCAAAAAAGTAATTTTCCATGTTTTTCAATGTAATTATTTTTGCTTATTAATAGAAAGTTTTCAAACCTATTATTTTTTGAATAAAAATTTTATTTATGAAAATAAACGATGAGAAGTTCAAAATAAATTTTCAAACAAGTAATTGTTCACGTTTTTCAATGTAATTATTTTTGCTTATTAATAGAAAGTTTTCAAACCTATTATTTTTTAAATAAAAATTTTATTTATGAAAATAAACGATGAGAAGTTCAATATAAATTTTCAAAAAAGTTATTTTTCACGTTTTTCAATGTAATTTTTTTGCTTATTAATAGAAAGTTTTTGAACGTATAATTTTTTAAATAAAAATTTTATTTATGAAAATAAACGATGAGAAGTTCAATATAAATTTTCAAAAAAGTAATTTTTCACGTTTTTCAATGTAATTATTTTTGCTTATTAATAGAAAGTTTTCAAACCTATTATTTTTTGAATAAAAATTTACTTTATGAAAATAAACGATGAAAAGTTCAAAATAAATAAAAGAAAAGTTTTAAATAAAATTAAAATAATGAAAGATAAACGAGAAATTTGTGTAATTTCTGAAAAAAAAATTAGTGAATTTTTCCCCATAAACTAGCAAGTCTCAGGTACTGGCTGCCAACTGACTCTCGCCCTGGAATAAATTAAGTTTAACCTCAAAATAAATATTAAATAGGAATAAAGGGGGTCATTCATGCAGCGCCCCCTGTCGTGCCAACTTCTCTTTTCCCCCTTTCGAATCCGAGTGACCCAGACACAGCGACCGGGACGAGGTGACGTCACCGCTTCCTGCTCGTGACCTTGGGTGACCCACTTCCGGGTTACGGTCTGCTGTTGCCGGAAGTGTCACGACCGGGTGCGTGGGCGTCGAGGGGGTTGGGGGGAGGTGAGGGGGCGCTGAGAATTGGGCAAGTTTCGATCATTGCTTTTTTTGACTTTTTTTTTTCGTGGACAACCCAAGACCGTTTCATGTGGGGGAGTGACGTCATGATTGATCACATATGACGTCATTTTCGTAATGGTAAATTTAAACGAATTCGTCAAATGAAATATGGTGGTAAAGCATTGGTTAAGTTTGATATGTCGTCGTGACATAATGGCCAATAATGACGTCATATTAATGACCAATGACACGTGACAGGCCCTCAATGGTAAATGCAATGATGACGTCATGTTAATGACCAATGGTACATGCAATAATGACGTCATATTAATGACCAATGACACGTGACAGGCCCTCAGTGGTCCATGCAAAAATGACGTCATATTAATGACCAATGACACGTGACAGGCCCTCAGTGGTCCATGCAAAAATGACGTCATATTAATGACCAATGACACGTGACAGGCCCTCAATGGTACATGCAAAAATGACGTCATATTTAATGACCAATGCCATGTGAGAGGCCCTCAGTGGTACATGCAGTAATGACGTCATATTAATGACCAGTGACTCGTGACAGGCCATCAATGGTACATGCAATAATGACGTCATGTTAATGACCAATGACTCCTGAAGGCCCTCAATGGTCCATGCAAAAATGACGTCATATGAATGACCAATGACATGTGACAGGCCCTCAATGGTCCATGCAATACTGACGTCATATTAATGACCAATGACACCTGAAGGCCCTCTATGGTACATGCAATAATGATGTCATGTTTAAAGGCCAATGTCACGTCACAAGCCCTCAGTGGTCCATGCAATTATGACCTCATATTATTGGCCAAGAACACGTGACAGACCCTCAATGGTCATTGCAATGATGATGTCAGTTTCAGATCAGCAACCAACTATGATGTCAGTTTCAGATCAGCACCCAACTATGATGTCAGTACAAAAACCAATGTTCTTCAATGACCACTTTCCTGATGCATTGGCTTGAGGAAACCGGATCAGGCAGTCTTTTACGGAATGGTCAGTGTGTCCTAAACGACCGCATAGAAGTGCTGTCACAGGAGGCTCTGGTCTTGGGTGGTCAGTGGGTGCCAATCGTTCCGGTCGTCTTCTCAGTGGTGGTAGTTCTGCTGGTGCTGTTGCTGGTTGCCGTTGGACGACTTCTGGAAGGCCATGACCACGCAGCCGTCGTAGCGCGTCTCGCAGATGTCGCTGTTGTCGGTGAACTCCTTGACCGATGGGACGTACTTGG
The DNA here is from genome assembly GCA_034695085.1 of Cylindroiulus punctatus. Classification (NCBI taxonomy): domain Eukaryota; kingdom Metazoa; phylum Arthropoda; class Diplopoda; order Julida; family Julidae; genus Cylindroiulus; species Cylindroiulus punctatus. The sequence goes on along the minus strand of JAQFYZ010001190.1, from coordinate 5,011 downwards.
ACAGGAGGCTCTTCCAGCCCATCTTGAGCAGGGGCGACGACGAGCTGGACAGATATACAAACGAATTTTAGCTTAAAAGCGTGTTCGAGAAGAAAGACGGGCTAAAAACTAGACCCGAAGGCACGCAGCAGAGGGGCACGTGGAAGCTGATACGCTCCTCCGTTCGGGCCACGCCCAACAAGGCATTAGACTGTGTTCCAGGCTGAGCTCCAGATGCTCGAAACAACGCCCCTCGTGGTGAGGGCATGGCTTGGTGCCAATGAGGCACGTGTGCCACCCTGCGCCATGCCGGATTGGTGGAAACATACCTGGATTTCTTGCCTAGGGCCAGGGGCAGGAAGTCCCTGACCGAACGGTTGACGCCCCACCAGAAGGGCGACATCTTGCAGATGAGCTGCTGGATGCACACGGTGTCGTTGCCGGTGGCCTTCTTCAGGTTGTTGATGATGCCCGTCGGGTAGTCGGGGTTGGTGATGGTGCGCAGGAACTTCTCGGCCTGCAAACAGTCGAAGCAGTCACAATCAGCCTCGCAACCACTTCGCAATCAGTTGTAACCATGGAACATTCACATGCAATATCATTGCCAACATATTTGCGTGAAGCGCGCTTGGTTGCCGCAAGTTTCATGGGTTTCGGGAAAATCTCGGAACCACCTTGCAACTACTTTGGCCATGTAGCCAAGATAGTCGTGCGACAACTTTGCAACTACTTAATCCATGCAACCAGTTAGGCTAATTGTGTGAGCTGCTCTTAGCTGAAACAAGTTGTGTTGGCTTCACACCGATCTCCACAACCGCTTTGCAACAACATTACCAATGTATTTGTGTAAAGCGCGCTTAGTTGCCACACGTTTCATTGGTTTCGGGAAGGTCTTGCAACCACCTTGCAACTACTTTGGCCATGTAACCAGGATAGTCATGCGAACCCGTCATGCGACCACTTTGCAACTACTTAATCCATGCAACCAATTAGGCTAGTTGCTAGCTGCTCTTAGCTGAAACAAGTTACATTGGCTGCACACCGATCCCACAACCGCGTTGCAACCATTTTGATCCACGAGAGACATCAGTTTTGCAACCGGCCCACAATCGAACTAGTTGCAAAACAGTTGCACAAACTAGCCTCCCAATTGCTTTTATTTATCGGAGACATTTACCGGCAGCTTTGCTGTCTAAATAGCTGCGAGCCGCACGAAACAGATTGCATCTGTTTGCAACCAGTCGCGCAACTCCATCGCAACCGCATCGCAATTGAAACAAATTTAGTTGCCGAACTACGTGGCAAGCGGGCGATGGGAACAAACCAGTTCGCAACCAGTCATGCAACTACTTTGCAACCACTTTGCAACTACTTTGCAACTACTGCAACCACTTTCAACTACTGCAACCACTTCGCAACTACTTTGCAACTACTGCAACCACTTTCAACTACTGCAACCACTTCGCAACTACTTTGCAACTACTTTGCAACCACTTCGCAACTACTTTGCAACCACTTTGCAACCACTTCGCAATTTCGACGGCACGGAGCACGCGGCGCAGGCAACTCACCCGCTTGGTGTCGAACAGCGAGAACAGGAACGAGGTCGAAAAGAAGTCCATCTTGCGGCCGTCCACGGAGTTGCTGGCCCCGAAGAAGTGGTTGCTCACCTTGGCGGCGAAAGAGAAAAGCAATGCCAGGTTATGCGCGCGATCAGAAACGGCGGCGCAAGGACCGCGTCGCTTCCGGAAGTGGCCCCTTACCAGCTCGATGACGTAGACGATGGCGTTGATGACCATGGTGCCTATCCGGTTGGAGTCCACGCCCACCATGCGGAGGAGTTCCTGGATGCCCAGCTGGTTGCCAGCGCCACCTATGCTGATGCCGTCCCTTTGGCTGAGCAACAGCGGCAGGAAGGAGGCCAGCGAGGACAGCACGTTCATGGACGACGACGACCGGCCACCTTGACCGCTGTCTGTCTGCAGCAGACCGGACAGCAGGGAGGGCAGCAGCGCGGGGCTCCCCCTGGTGTCCGAAGGGTCCTCGATGTCGGAGTCGGCGTAGGAGGACTCCGCCGGGGACACGGAGTGCGCGGTGGACAGCGGGATGACCAGAGCCAGAAGAAGGCTGACCAACAGGAAGGACACGTGGCCGGACAAGGGGGGGCTGAGAGGAGAAAGGTTTTGGGATTTTGTGAATTTTTTTTGTGCAAAATTGTCAAGTTTTTTAAACCGTGGTTCCCCGAATGTAAGACCTAGCATGGTTTCTCAAAATGATCCTAGTATAAGACCTACCCCGAAAATAAGACCTACCAAGATTTTCTTTCAAAATGATCCTGATGATGACTTACCACGAAAGTAAGACCTAGCATGGTTATTCAAAAGCACTACCCTGAAAATAAGACCTAGCATGATTATTCAAAAGCACTACCCCGAAAGTAAGACCTAGCAGCATGGTTTTTCAAAATGATCCTATTATAATACCTATGCTCTGAAAATAAGACCTAGCGTGACTATACAAAATGATCCTAATATAAGACCTACCCAGAAAGTAAGACCTAGCATGGTTTTTGAAAAATTATCCTGGTATAAGACCTACCCCGAAAATAAGACCTAGCATGATTTTTCAAAATGATCCTAATATAAGACCTACCCAGAAAGTAAGACCTAGCATGGTTTTTGAAAAATTATCCTGGTATAAGACCTACCCCGAAAGTAAGACCTAGCGTGATTTCTCAAAAGCACTACCCCGAAAATAAGACCTAGCGTGATTTCTCAAAAGCACTACCCCGAAAATAAGACCTAGCGTGATTTTTCAAAAGCATTACCCCGAAAATAAGACCTTGCATGTTTTTTCAAAAGCATTACCCCGAAAATAAGACCTAGCATGGTTTTTTCAAAAGCATTACCCCGAAAATAAGACCTAGCATGGTTTTTTCAAAAGCATTACCCCGAAAATAAGACCTAGCATGACTACAAAATAATTCAAATATAAGACCTAAAATGATTTTCCAAAATGATCCTAATATAAGACCTAACCCGAAAATAAGACCTGGCATGATTTTTCAAAAGCATTGCCCCGAAAATAAGACCTAGCATGATTTTTCAAAAGCAGTATCCCGAAAATAAGACCTGTGATGTTTTTTAAAAATTATCCTAATATAAGACCTACCCGGAAAATTAGACCTAGCATGGTTTTTCAAAAGCATGACTACAAAATGATTCAAATATAAGACCTTCTCCGAAAATAAGACCTAAAATGATTTTCCAAAATGATCCTAATATAAGACCTAACCCGAAAATAAGACCTGGCATGATTTTTCAAAAGCAGTACCCCGAAAATAAGACCTGTGATGTTTTTTCAAAATTCTCCTAATATAATACCTAACCCGAAAATAAGACCTAGCATGGTTTTTCAAAAGCACTACCCCGAAAATAAGACCCAGCATGATTTTTCAAAAGCACTACCCCGAAAATAAGACCTAGTGCTCAATTCGGAGCAATACAAATGGCGAGCTTTCCTTCATAGCTCGTGAGTTGGCAGTGATTGCCTGGGTTGCATCCAACAAAAGGTTTTTTGACTTTCATCAGCTCAGCTTGTTGCGAGATAAGTTCAAACTTGTCCAAGTACGAACTTAAGTTCTGCATTACAAGTACGAACTCAGACATCTGCGTTAGGATTTAGATCCGAGTCGGGATCGCTATGGGTTAGGATTTAGATCTGAGTCGGGATCGCTATGGGTTAGGATTTAGATCCGAGTTGGGATCGCTATGGGTTAGGATTTAGATGCGAGTCAGCATCGCTATGGGTTAGGACTTAGATGCGAGTCCGCATCGCTATGGGTTAGGATTTAGATGCGAGTCAGCATCGCTATGGGTTAGGATTTAGATGCGAGCCCGCATCGCTATGGGTTAGGATTTAGATCCGAGCCCGCATCGCTATGGGTTAGGATTTCGATGCGAGTCGGGATCGCTATAGGTTAGGATTCGGTCCCGCCTTTAGCACGAGCGCCGCCAGCGCGCTCGCGCTCCCGTTCTCGAACCGCGGCGTTCGAATTCTAAATTCGGCGGCGCCATTTTGGACGCCATTCATCTGCGGCTTTTTCGCTTCTGATCTCCTCGAAGAAATGATTTTTTGGGTCGAAAACGATGCCCGAGGACGAGGAAAAACTGCGGCGAGGCGGCAGACTTACCTTCGGGCGAGCTGCATGACGAGAGGGCTGTTTAATCCAGTGAGTACGCGAAGCGCGAACGGTGCAGCTGCTCTGTTCCGAGTTCTAGAATGCGGTCGCAGCGTTCGACGAGCGAGCATTTATAGCGGCGGCTGACGTCGTTTTCGTCTCGCCCCGGCGATTTTCGGTTTCTTCTCGGTGTTGTTTCGCGGGGAAAAGCGAATGGGTTTATTAAAATCGTTTTTCACGACCTCCTCTACCCCCCGGCGACGCACGGCCCGAGTATCATAAGGTAAGATGGGGAGCGCCGCCATCTTGGATGCCTTGACCTTTTCCACTGTGTGTGCCTTAGTTAGCAGTCGATAGCCATCGAGAGTAAACGATTTGCGCGTTTGAACTCGATGGAGACGCGACCTTTTCACGCCCGATAAAACTCGAGGTGCCATCTGCTCATCGGTGCCGGTAGCGCCCCCCACCCCCACCCACGGGGAAAGCGGGGGCAGCCGAGCGTGACCTCCCTGGTGGGACGGGGTAGCGGAACTCACACGCTGCTAAACCAGGTAGCACCGTTGTTTAATCCCACCCCGAAAGTAAGACCTAGCACGGTTTTTCGAAATGAGCCTAATTGTAAGCACCACCCCCCGAAAATAAGACCTAGGTCGGGTCTGGAAAAGGTTCGGGTGAAACAGCCCCGAAAATAAGACCTAGGTCAAGTGTTGAGCAGGTTCAGGTGAAACCCCCCGAAAATAAGACCTAGGTTAGGTGTTGATTAGGTTCAGGTGATACCCCCCGAAAATAAGACCTAGGTCGGGTCTGGAAAAGGTTCGGGTGAAACAGCCCCGAAAATAAGACCTAGGTCAA
>JAQFYZ010001189.1:0-26449 GCA_034695085.1 Cylindroiulus punctatus | reverse complement strand
TAGTTGCGTACAATCAGTGCCACTGAACGGGCTTTCACAGACTGAAGAAACGTGGAAGTGCTAACCGACAAGCCACAGCTCTCTTATTGGCTGTCCTTCAGTTCCGTCACTTCTTGGTTGTACTATACGAGCACGTTTTTGCAATATAAATATGAGCATTCCTAATTCCTCATTCGTTTTGTTTCGCCCGCAGCGGCTTAGACCCATTGGCATTGCCTGACACTGATATGTTTTCTGAGGGCCAACTTCTGGGTCTTTCCACGGTGTATCGATCTGGCGATGGAGATTTGACTTTTTCTGCTCAAGCTGTAACTCTCGATGCCCACTTGGGTTTTGTAGACCTTAGAGCCACTTATAGATGGAGCAAAAGGTGAGTGCATAGCATGTGGCTTAGGTTTGTGACTCACAAAATGACTATCTGAAGTAGCGTAGCCTACACTGAGCCCCGAATTTATCCGAAATTAGTAAAAAAACTGTTTTGGCACGTGTATTCGGAGAGTATATGAAAATTACGAAGGCATTCTCCACGTGTGCTTCTCTGCTTCTGAAATTTTTTAAATTGGGTAACTTCGAAGAAATTCTATTAAATATTACCAGAAATACTCTCCTGGAGGATCTGAAAAGGTATTTCCAATATGGTTCTACGTTTTTTGTCGCAATTGAAAGTGTGGTAAAACTGTTTATAGCAGCATTTTCATCGCTTTCAAACTTGCTGCTGTGAAATCAATCGCCAAAATTTATAATTCAAGAGAAATCATCACCAATGACTTTGTGCTTGTTTTGAGGGTGGGATTAAAACAATAAACAGCTTTGATTACCTTAAATTTCTTCATTTAATTGATGAGGAGTCACTGTCTATAATTTATGGCCATGATTTACTTTGAATTATAAATTAGTGGCAATAGTTTTTATAGCAGCAAGTTTGAATAAGGTGAAAATGCTACTATGAATTGTTCTACCTGGCTTTTATTGCAGTGAAGTTACCAAGCTCTGGTCGAATACATGTAAATTCTATGTGTGGAAGCTGTGGATAGTTCAGCGTTGACAATGCCACTGTTTCCTGTAAATTCGTGCTTGCCATTACTAGATTTATTTATAATCCCAATATTAATTTATATGGAAAATGCATTGTATATTCATGTAAATCTTTTCTGTATTCAAGGGTATTACTGCATCTTAACGGCCGAGTTGGGGCAAGGGTGCGGGACGTGTCCATATTTATACGTATACGTCAACCCACCACTCCAGGATCAAATCCAATAATGGAAAGTTTTGAAATCGAACATCTAGGGCGCATATCTTTAGACTTGTCTGGATTAGGTCCCATCAGTTGGGTGGTCAAGAAAATAGCAAGTTTGGTTTCGAATCTCATGCGACGAAGGATTGCCGAACGGCTGCAAGGTCCTGTCAGGCAGATCATAGAAAACAATTTGCATAGTGTGAGTATACCATTTGGATAAATGAATGGTAGAAATCAGTGATTGGCATGCTTGACATCAGCATAATTTTCAAGGAAAACATTCCTACTTGCAAGATGACTTCAAGTTGAAATGCACATTGCTGAGTTTTTGTGATGCATAGCTCCTTGATCAGGATTGCCTTCGCAATGCTTATAAACCAATGCAGTCTTAATTACAATCAGCACATACTTGCATTGATGTGCAATCATTTTGTTGGAATCTTGATAGATACTGAAAGTTTTGCTTCAATTTTTGAATAATCATTTTACTTTTAAGAACTTAATTACAACAGATACTCACTTGAACTTATAATGATCTAGAATTTTAATAATTTTCTATTGGATCAGTTGTACATGTATGGGACCGATTTGGTTCTTAGTAATGCTCACAATATTACACAAGGCTATAACCACTCATTCATCATTTGAATTCTAGCACTGTAGTACGTATATAATGGCAGTTTGTTTTCTGAACTTTTTCATTATAGTCATGGAAGTCACATACATCATAGCTAATTCTGAATTTCATGATTACATAATTTTTTGAGATAACGGTTAATTAATTTACTAGTTTTGAAATTCCAATTATAAAAAGGACATTCATTATCATATTGATAATTTTGACCATATTGTAAGTCTGTATCAAAGCCAGAATAATGACGTTAATCCCAATTCTAATTGGATATGCTTACCTCACAAGAAATTTATTTTGAACTCTCAGAATTGTCAATGCGTTAGTAATTTGAAAATTTATTTTAAATACGTTTGGCATCAATATGCTCCTCCAGGAAGTAACTAAACTTGGATAACTAATTGTTTCGTCATACAAATTTGAGTTGCACAGCAATTTAAAAGTTCATTAAATCCTGGTTCATTGAAAGGTTTTGGAACAATCTATAGAAAACTTTCCGAAATTAATTCTATTATTACATTTTCGACGCGCTTAGAAATATGATTTCAACCATGCCCATCTTAACATGTACAAGTATTCTAGTTATGTTTTTAAAAACAAGATTATATATCCTTATAATTCTTATTTTTGTAAAACATTGTACTTTTAATGGTGTTATTTATTTACATTGACTATGGTTTAAATGTATAGTTTAACATGCATCAGGTTAAGCCTGGTGAAACCTACATTGTAGGTTCTCACATCAGAAGGGAACCGACCTAACGTATGTCGACCTTTGCAGGTAATTAAACCTAAAACAGCATATAAACGTAAAACGGGACTCCAGCACCACAATTTCAATATTTGACAAAACTCAACTAAATGTCCATTGGCCTTGATAACGCTTTTCTCAAACTGAACTTTTCTTCTGTTTTGTGGTTGTATTGAAATGAAGAATTTTCAGAAGGCATAGAAACTTACAATTATTTGTGGCATGCATCATTGAAGAACGTACTTTTTATATTTGTCATAATGTGTTTGAATAAGAGTTGCTAATGAACGTATGGACAGCGGCCAGCCTTGCTCTTGAGGAAATATTACAGGGTTTACATTTCTACGCTTTCTGTTTGATATTAATTGATCTCATGTGCATGTATATTAGAAAAGCTACATTCCCATTCTGACAGGAATGTAAAATTATTGGGTCTAGCTTCACTTGCCATTTCCGAGCATAAGAGCTTCCTTCATAAATACATTCCACATTGGTCATGCAGACAGAATAATTTAATTTGTAGCTATTGTTTCATCGTAGTCCTTTATGTTTGTTGTTGAATAATGGTGATTCTGTGATAAGTTGATGTCAACTATTTGTATGCATTGGCTATGAAAATTCAGTTATTTTAATAATTCTTCATGAATTCGGACAAACCAAAATTAATAATTGCAACTTTAAGAAGAAATATTATATAAGTATTACATCAAAGTTTATTTCATGGCTCGTCTGCTTTCAATTCTAGATCTTAAATTCATCTTAAAAATAAATAATTATTAAGTACTTGTGTATATACTACGGTATATTCCCTGCTCCAAATGTGTGCAAATTGTGAATATTTGTACCCTACTTGTCTAGTAAACAAGAATGTCCTTTCTTAGCTGTCAGAATTTACCTTTTTTGTGTTTTTTTTTTTTTTTTTTTTTTTTTTTTTTCATGTTTGTTCATTTGCGTTTTTTGTTTCTTTTTTGCAAACATAACCTAACCCAACGTAATTTAACCTAAATTAATTTGAGAAAACGATTTTCGATTTTAACTGCCCCTAATAGTGGGGCAATCACTGCTAGCCTTCAAGCTATGAGGGATTTCGAAGTCCATCTTCGAATTTAGTCTATGGCGGCTAACATATATAGAACAACCATTTTTATTTCTAATTTCCGACACTTAACACATTTATTAACTTTACTGCAAGAGTAAGTTTAAAATTATTTTCTGTGTATGGAGTATGTCGTAGTATAACCGATTCGAAAATATTCTATTTGCGTTCCTGGGCGATGCACTCGGAAACACAGCAGTCCAGAAAATCATTTTAAAAGTTTAAAGGGTAACTAACCCAATTGTATATGCAATCAGTTGTTTCATAGCTAGTTTCTGTCATGGATTGTTGTTGATTCTCTTCCCGTTTCTGTTAAGTTTCAACGTTTAATTGTATGCCTATAATGCAGTGTCTTATTGTCATTGAATTTCGCTGTTAGGCTGATTGTCTTATTTTATTGCTTATCATTGGAAAACATTGCCCTCAGCGATTGTGCAATATTTTTTCATTGTATCATAATTGGAAAAGACATCTGTTATTAGATGTCCCGTCTTACATTACGTTCTTGTGCTTGATGTATCGTTATCCACTTTTTTTCTATTTTCTTTCTTTTGAGTTCTTGTTTCAAACTGGTGTGGCTACTCAAATTCAATGTTTGTACAGATTATGACAATGTTTGGCGATTACCAACGACGATGATTCCCTGGTAGATACTGTCTTAGCTGTCAGATACATTATATTTTTGTGCTCTTAGTTTTGTTGTTTTTTTCACCATAAAGTCTTATACGAAGGGTGGAAGAAATGAAAGAACAGCGCTATTATAACTAAAGCAAATAAGGGAGGTTTTTTTTCGCCACCTCAACTATCTTTCATCTAATATTCTAATTTGTGTAGTAATCCACTCACGCATACATATCAGTAGAGTAATGTTAGAAAGTTATTCCTTTTAACATATTTGAACCTCTTTTGGGTTTGAGTATCATGGATTTATAGATAATGCCCGAGCATTTTTAGAAACCATATTTGTTGGTGTGGGCTCAACAATGCATGTTTTGTTAGCTTTCCAGAAGGTTATCTGCTGTTGAACATTGATTGTGTTATGTCGTAAATGCGTTTCACCACCCTTATTAATTGGGTGACTTTATAAATTGGAATCCTGCAGCGTTCAAAATTGACGAACTTATCTCTCCCATTCATTTACATTATTTAAATTTAGTGCATCTCTTCCAATATGCATTTATAACACTTAAATCATTTTGTCAACATCCCCTGCATTCTTTGAACTTTAGGCGTTATTTTATCTTATGAATAAAACTGACCAAAACATTATGCAGTATGCATTAGGTCTTTACAATCATATATTTTAAGCACACAAAAAGCAATGGAAATGTCTTCAGCAAAGTTTACAATTTACTGTCAGAGTATTGACTCCTCATGTAAACGCCAGCGTTTAGTCATGAGAAATTGATGAAAACCTTTCTCTCGTCTTTCATTATTTTGTTTAGTTTTATAACTTATTTCACTATATAAGGGACAGTCAAATATTGTCGTTACTTATATGCGAGTTTCGTATGCCATCATTTCCAGACCCCAGATCCCTAAATGATAACGGTATAATTGTCCAGTACATTTTTCTACTTTGTCTTAACCTTTGATTATAAATGAAATATTAATAACAAGGGAATGATATCAAAATTGCGAATTTTTATTATTTTTTTGTTGCGAAACTGATGGCATCATCATTTGGGCAATCCCTCTCCTCACTGCCATTATCATTTGACTGATCCCCATGATGACAGTACTCTTTTTCACTCTTGCACACTCTTTGCCAAACAAAAACACATTGTTTTTAATGCGTGTTTGATCTTGTAATCTCAAAGAATATCGAAGGCTTAACTTGTTATTGCTTTGCTTATAACGCCAATTTAATATTAGGAGTAAACATTGAAGGCAAGATTGGACTTCTTCAGTGCCATGAAATGTAAACACTGCGTCCGTCTATGTAGTCATACGAGTATTCACATTTAATCTAAATTTAATTTAATTAGATACGCAAACGTCATCTACACTAATGTTTTCATCATTCAAATAAATGCATCGAACACGTATTCATGTATGAGGTACATAACAGATTTAAAAATTCTCCTTTATATAAATTAACATATCCAAGGCTAAGCAGAAAAGAATTTCCCTCTCCGTAATAAATTCCGCGAAAAGAGTGTTTATGTAGCAATTTAATCCACGACTACATTACATTTTGCATATTGATGCTGCGTTATTATAATTCTCACTAATTTCACCATTTCTACTTATAAACGACCATGCAGGAAGAATGTATGATATTTATGCAAATTTTATGACTGTGTGATAAAGATGTTTAATATTATAAGTTGCGTGTATTTAATTGTTAAACATATTTCATCGATTACCTAGTCTATACAGTGTGCGGCATTCAAATACAATTGTATAAGAATCTTGCTTGTTACACCTGTCCTGACTTCAATTCACTGTTTTGAAGATTTGATTGAAAATAATTTATCCCGAGCAGGTTCGTACACCTGATGCCTATTGACTACCATTTCTAGGATTCAATTGCATTACTTTTCATTTGTTCGATGACATTGGATTTCATGATCTGTTCAGGCGGCCCCAGCAAAAAAATATTCCGAAAATAGTCAAATATACGTGTATTTCAATTATTTCGCCATAAATGTAAAAAAGTGACATCAATGGCAAAATAATTGAAATTTATTTGAATATTTTCAGTATATTTTTTGCTGGGGCAACACCTGGTGACTTTGGCAAGTGATGTAAACGCGCATCTTTATTTTCTTGATTTAGGTGAAGTTTATTTAATCGTATTTAAAAGTCTTCATGTAACATATTAGACACTTAGCGCAGCAATTTATAAACGAAATTATAATTTCATTTTTGTGCTTTTAGAAAAGTTTGTTATGGACGTGCAATTTCAAAACGATAGAAAGCCCTACTACATATTTAGCGATGCAAAACAAGCGTTATTTCACGTATACAAAAAATATTCAAATAAATTGCAATTATTTTTCCATTAATGGCACTTTTTAACATTTATGGCGAAATAATTGCAATACATTTGACTATTTTCGGAATATTTTTTGCCTAAGCCAAAACGAAAGTATAATTTCATTTTTGTGCTTTTAGAAAAGTTTGTTATGGACGTGCAATTTCAAAACGATAGAAAGCCCTACGATAGAAAAGATAGAAAGCCTATTTAGCGATGCAAAACAAGCGCTGTTTCGCGTTTACAAAAAATATTCTGAAAATATTCAAATAAATTGCAATTATTTCCCATTAATGGCACTTCTTAACATTTATGGCGAAATAATTGCAATACATTTGACTATTTTCGGAATATTTTTTGCCTAAGCCAAAACGAAAGTATAATTTCATTTTTGTGCTTTTAGAAAAGTTTGTTATGGACGTGCAATTTCAAAACGATAGAAAGCCCTACTAGATATTTAGCGATGCAAAACAAGCGTTATTTCACGTTTACAAAAATATTCTAAAAATATTCGGTACTTGTCCATTAACGGAACTACATATTATGTTAGGGTAGGTTAGGTTAGGTTAGATTAGGTTAGGTTAGGTTTTGTTAGGTTAGGTTATGTTAGGTAAGGTTAGGGTAGGTATAAACGCTCAAAAAACCTAACCTAACCTAACCTAACCTACCCTAACATAACAGGTAGTTCCGTTAATGGACAAGTACCAAATATTCAAATAAATTGCAATCATTTTTCCATTAACGGCACTTTTTAACATTTATGGCGAAATAATCGCAGTACATTTGACTATTTTCGGAATATTTTTTGCCTAAGTCAAAAAAAACCCGAAAATTTAGGTTAACATTTGTGCTGCAATAAATGTCTAGTTGGAGAAAAAATAGAAACGATAGAAAGCCTATTTAGCGATGCAAAACAAGCGTTGTTTCGCGTTTACAAAAAATATTCTGAAAATATTCAAATAAATTGCAATTATTTTTCCATTAACGTCACTTTTTATCATTTATGGCGAAATTATTTCAATACATTTGACAATTTTCGAAATATTTTTTGCCTATGCCAAAAACACCGAAAATTTAGGTTAACATTTGTGCTTTTAATAAACGTTAAATAACGTTTGTGCTGCAATAAATGTCTAGTAGGGCTCAACTTTAGTTAGGAAACTACACGTCAATAACAAACTTTTATAAAAGACTCAAAAATGAAATTCAACTTTCGTTTGTCTATTGGGAGTGTGCAACGCCACTGGTGGCGCTGCAGTCAGGCACTTTCATGGCCGCGAGAGTAGGATAAAAGTCTCAAATGCAATGGGAAGTTATTCATTTTCCCCAAATAATCTCGTAAATTCAAGCTAATTATTATTTTAACGGTGTTGACTAACTCTGTGGTACCCAATAATACTCTTTGTTGGCATTTAAAGCATTCCGTATTTATTTTTGGGCCACGAGCCTGAGTTTATCGAACTTCGCCATGTTATTTGATGAAAGTATCCTACTTTCATGGGAGCTTACTCCACTACTGCCACTAGATGGCAACAGTGGCGGATCTAGGATTCCATGAAGGGGGGTGCGGTAGACAAGAGCCCAGTGACGTGACATGGAAGTTGGATATGGAAGGGGTGATCGGGCGCCCGGTCTACCGGGGGGTTTGGGGGGTATGGTACCCCAAGGAAGAGGGGGGTACGGGGGTCCTCCCCTGGAAAATTTTCTAAGATAAGAAAGCAATATTATGAGTTTTGAGGCACTCTAAATGCGATTTGTCAAGTAAAATTTTAAATAGTTTAGTGGGTTTTTCTTCAAATTTTTTTCAACTAAATAGGGAGCGGAAAAGCAGTAATAAAATTTACAAAGATGGTAATACTCAAAATAAGCTTGAGAAATCACAGAAAACCTCTAAAACTGGACAGTGATTGTTTGCTTGGAAGAATCTGGAAGGGTTTGGAAGGGTTTGGTTGGTCGAAATACCATAAATTCCCCTTTCCTGACCTGCTTGTACTCCTTGTAGACATTGTACCCCCTACTATTTAGAGAATTAATCCCTTCCTAATTGATTTCATTGTTGCAAGTAAAAAGGGGTCGAAAGCTAAGGTCCTTGGCTGCCTGAAGATCACCAACATGAAAAGTGAAATGTATTTTAATAAACTATGGTATATCAAATGTGAAAGTAAAGGGGTCAAGGGGCCAACTGCAAGGGGGGTGCGGCCGCACCCTGGGCACCCCCCTAGATCCACCACTGGATGGCAACCCTTTCGCTGCACACTCCCAATTGCGAGGGCGCAGGCGCCAAAAATTTGAATTGTAATGACGCACTTTATGGGTAACCCAGGTGGGAAATTTGTAGAGCGACCCTCACGTGGGAACTTTTCCGTGCATCACTTCCGGTTTTTTTTTCGTGGAGGCGTGACTGCTGTGAGCGAGCTGAATAACCGTCAATGTATTTTGCTGAAATGATGACTAATACGCTGAATCCATGCTTAGCTCAACTGGAAGCCGGTCTAACGGTATTTTAAGAGCAATTCGCGACCGAACTTCATCTAGTTGTTATCGTCAATCTGTAATTTATACGAGCGGAGAGTGAACGCTGCGGACTTTGCCTTTGTTTGAGGTTAAAAACTAGCAAAATGGCGGATCAGAAGTGCTCCCCTACACAAAATCAAGGTAGCTATGAAACTCAAAACGATTTCCTTATCAAGATGCTTTGTGTTTTTTGTCGGTATTCTTACTACGGAGGGAAAACTGAGTTTGCTTTTCAGCCGCTGGCTCACTCGCTTTCGGTAATACGCCAAGGATTGAAGTAGGCCTATTCGTTCATTGCTCAATTCAGTTTTTGTACGCGGTATATATCTGCATCTAGTTGCAAACTGGTAAGCTGAGATTCTTATCTGAAGTTACGTATGATATGGCACGTTACATTGTCATCCCTCAGGATTTTAGAACTGGAACCTATACCAAGAACCGTAAATTGTTATGAAGGAAATTTTCTTTGGGTGCTAGATTGTCATCATAGGCTATACTAAAACGCCCAGCGACCAGTCCTAAACCTGTGCTAGGTGAATAATAAGCCGAGTGACGCTTTGTAGTTTTCCAATTTCACATTCTGAACAATTGTGAACTCGTAGTTGGCTAAAGGCTACGTAGTAAATGGGCTTCTGCTCAACCTTCTGGTACATGTGATTTTATTATCACAGTGACATGTCATGACAATGTCAATATGATGGTGAAAATAGGTACATGTAAATAGTGTATTTCTTCTCATTCGAAGACACTGGAACCTAGAACATTATGCTTTACGTATTTATATTCAGGGTTATAATTATCAGGACTCCGATAATGACACGAAGCTAAGGTCAGACATTTTGGTATACAGCCCTTTTTAGCCAGTATTGAAGAACTGACAGCTTTTACTGTAACCTTTTATGTAATCAAATGCGTGAGTTATGCCTTCAGCAAAATGTTAGGTTTTGGTAACCAGATTTAAATTCAGTAAAGGAAAAAAGTTTGTGTGTAATATGTGTAACCAACATGGGAATTACAAAATTAGCGTATTGATATAAAATGGTGCGTTCAGTTTGCATTAAAAGGAATTCATTAGTGGCCATATTGGTAATACAGTTAGACCTTTACAAGGCCAAACATAAATATGTAGGCCTACCACATTTGTCTAGATTCCCACCCTTGAGCAAAGCAAGGTGATAAGAGTGTAATATTTGGCCTTAGATGGATGTTTGATATCATGGAGTTTCAAGGTGTGAATCAGCTGGAATTAACACGTGATATATAACGCTCTATAACGGATCAATTAAGTGAATCAATTAAAAATAAACTTGTCTTTCATACCATTATAAATCATAAGGAATGGTATTATAACTTTCATATTGCCTCTTTGTTTTAAGAATGCTCCCACATGATAATAATATCGCCATTTGATTTCTTAGGAGAAAACATAATTGGGGTGGCAGGTCTGCTACAGCGATGATAAAACTGATGGAATGTGAAAGTGCAAGCTGTTGTTTTCACAGATGGCCCAGTGTATCAGAAATGTTGTGCGATTTCCAATTTTGAAATTGGACTGGATTTTAGAGAGTCGTTAGAATTTAAATAGTTTTAGAGTGAGCCAGTTGACCAAATGGCTTTAGCATTGCATGTGGATTATGCAGGTTCGAATATCTTGTCAGCCAGCTGTGTTGATCGTGACTTTCATGGTTCTCCACAATCCCATCCCCAGGTGAATCTCCACCATTCGCAGAAATTTTGCCCAAAAAGCAGTCATGATTTCCTTATTCCCATTGTCTCACTATTCTGGATTGGTATACGTTGTCTAGGTTTATTAATGTCCCGGCACATGGGATGCTGACTGTGGAATACTTATTGGAAGTAGCAGTGCATTTCACATATTAGGGTTTGTACCATCTAGGAAAGTCAAGGAAAGTCCTGTTTGCTGCTAGGTCGGGGTAATTTGTCATGTTGCTATTTTGCCACTATATTCCAGTGTAGTTTCTTATATGAGTGGTGTGTCCCAGTTCTCCATGGTGTAAAGCCTGCACCATTTCAATGTTTATTTGTCCTATCAAGTTTATTGTTCAAAAGTCAGGGAAATTTTTCTTGGATTGTTCAGGGAAAGTTAACGAAACGATTTTGCCAATTTTGATTAGAATCCTGCATGTAATTCGTGACAAAGATGTGTGATAGTCTACGAATCAGCTTTGCAAAGGTTATTTTTTATCATCCTAAACTATTTATTGAAACCACTTACAAAGTGATATGCCATAACCGAGCTGTGGTAACAGCTGAATCTTTGTGGATCTTTCCCTTACAATTTCAGATACATGTATTTTAAAACATTTTCCATTGAAATCAGTTTGGGTTGGGTTTGGCCATAATTAAAATTTTTCATTTTTTTCAGTGAGAAACAAATTAAAATTACCATTTAGTCCAGATGGAGGTAGTCCTAGAAATAAATTTGGATTTCCATTCCCTCAACAAGAGCAACCTAACATGTGAGTAGCAATGTTTATTCTTGATAAAATCTAATAAGTGTCAAGACAACAGTTCCACAAGTAAGCACGTTTTGAGCTTACGAAAAAGACAATACATCATCAGTATAAGTAAAATCTATAGACCTACATACATTTATGTTTGATCAGTTAGCTGAAAATATGTATGCCAATTTGAGCCTCAATTTTGGCTTGTGCCTATTGCACAGTGACATGAGTCTTTAATTGTCTTATATCTGTTGCTTATTGCGCTGGCTTATTCTTGAAGGGATAGGCCGCTCAGATCTGTCGACAGTCACAGCTATGAAAGACCGCGCAAATCGAGGTGACTTTTTCATTGTCTTGGTATGCTTCTACCCCAGTTTGTTGCATACCTGCACGTGACATTTGTTGTTTTTTAGTTTTCACCAGAGTATGTACCATAAAAAGCTTGCTCAACGTTCTGTTTTTTCTTTGTAAAAGTGTGTATTGTCATGTCTTTGTAATTTTTATTTTATCCTTTCACTTTGTTTAGTAATGATAAATCAGTCATTATTTTGATACATTTTGATAATTTATGCTTCTGTGCACCATGCTTTTCAAAAAGATTGACACTGCCCATCAAACAGATTATAACTGATGAATTTATCAAAATATTTATGAAGATTTCTGGAATGCCCAGAAAAATGAAACCACAAAAATGCTTTATGAATATCAATGCCCTAAAAGTTTCTGATGGTGAATTAGGAGGCTATGAGCCTTAATAAGACACAACTTATTCTTATAGTTGTATTTATGTATAATTAAAATGTGGCCTAAAGGCATCTTGAACTTTCCCTCCCATGACAAATTTTTTTATATATAGATTTGATCTAAAACTGTATTAAACAGTTTAGTGCATTACATTAATTTGGTATTACAAAGTTACAAAAAGCTTTGCTTTGAATTTGTTCTAGGGCAAATTTGATAGTCTGGATAGTTTATGGTAACAGTCATTCAAATATGAAATTAACCTTGTTAGTATTTAGAAGCTGTAAGTTATGATTGTTAGATATTGGACATTCAATCAGAATATCATATCCAATACTATTTTTGCTCTACACCTCTTAACTAATGCCATGAATATGGTAGGCCATATGGTAGGCCACAGTACGTAGCTACACATGCGAGCATGTTGCACCATTTTTTGCTGTTGATTTTTATTATGAATGAATTTTCATATTCTGGAAGAAAAGTCTGCATTGGTCTAATCTAGCATGTGTAATTAATTACTCGTTAATTTCACCTGACTTAATCGTGCATCACTTTTGGCAGAGGCAGGATTCCATCCTCCCAGAGCATTCCTACCTCAGGCAAACTGAAAATACCACCAGATATGGTGAGTAATTCGTTGTTTTTAGGCCTTGGCAAACACTAGCATTCGTTGGGAAAATGCATTCAACGCAGCAGCGTGGTATTACTCATGTTTTGGTTTGTGCAGACATATGATTTCACTGCTGATGACCTTCAAGATTTGGGAGAGATAGGTAGAGGAGCATTTGGGACTGTCAACAAAATGCGTCACATGGCTAGTGGCACTGTCATGGCAGTGAAGGTAAAGCCTTTGCTCCTTTTTTAAGCTAAGCCAATATTTTTATGCATAGTTATCTTTAAACATCTTTTTAATTATAGAGGATTAGATCCACAGTTGATGAAAAGGAGCAGAAGGAGCTACTAATGGATCTTGAAGTAGTCATGAGAAGCAACGATTGTATTTACATTGTACAGTTTTATGGAGCTATATTTAAAGAGGTTAGTTAATAATAGTGCTAATAAATTATTAAGGTGAGAACACTGACAATTTAACGTTTATCAAGTGTTTTTATCTACTAATATCATGCCTTATTTTGCATTTGACTCGCATATCTATTTATAGTGTGTGTGATGTTTAGATTTTTTGTAATGTTGCTACATTTACATGCATTAGTGGCAAACTAGTTGTTCAGACTGGAATGTTATCAGGCTTTTGATGTAATGTGCTAAAACTTTAGTGCGCACATATTGTTTGTAGAATTAACTTTTTTACTGTACTTATCCATTTGCTAATTTACATGTGCATATCATTGTCTCATTGGTCCGTGTATGGTTTGTACAATTGTAAAAATGTGACCAGCAATTATGTGACTACTGTTTAATTTTTTGTTTGCAGGGAGATTGTTGGATTTGTATGGAGGTCATGGATACGTCGTTGGACAAATTCTATAAATTCATTTATGAACGGTTGAATACGAGGATACCTGAAAATATTCTAGGCAAAATAACAGTAGCTGTGAGTTTTTTAAGCTGGTACATAATGATGAAATAGTTGATGCCTACATTTTATTTCATCTTTTTCTCTTTTTTGCAGACTGTTAAAGCACTAAATTATTTGAAAGAAAAGTTAAAAATCATCCACAGAGGTGTGCTATTATTCGTAATTTGGTATACTTTCATAAATTATATTTACAAGACATCTTAATTTTTGACCAGTTTGTGTTGTCTCTCGTATACAGACGTGAAACCTAGTAACATATTGTTTGATAGACGTGGAAATATCAAGTTATGTGATTTTGGTATCAGCGGCCAGCTGGTAGATTCCATTGCAAAAACAAGAGATGCTGGCTGCAGGCCTTACATGGCAGTAAGTTTGCTAGACTTTGCACAATGGAGACACTAATTCTCTTTGCAAAAACAATTTGAAAAGTGCATGATATTTTGATATCATTTCAGCCAGAACGAATTGATCCTCAAAAGGCCAAAGGTTATGATGTACGTTCTGATGTGTGGAGCCTAGGCATCACATTGGTATTTTATTATTATCAACATTTTCTTATTGAGACATTTGTGATTTATCAAAATACTTTTAATGTATAGATTGCTGATGCATTTCTATAAATTTTAGATCGAATTAGCCACTGGCAGTTTTCCATACCCACGATGGAACAGTGTGTTTGAGCAGCTTACACAAGTAGTTCAAGGAGAGCCTCCTCGTCTAAGCCCAAATGAAAATGGCAACAGTTTCACAAATGAATTTGTTAACTTTGTGAACACATGGTAGTCTCTTAACTAATTCTTTGATCTCATTTCACGTTTATTTGTACGTGCCTAATAGACGTGTGTTTTGTTTCAGTTTAATTAAGGATGAAACAGAACGCCCAAAATACAATAAGTTATTGGCAAGTAATTTTTTGATAATAACTTCCACTTGATCACAATCTTTAAGGTTTTGTTGATTGTTGGTAATTGTGTTAAATGTTAAATATAGGAGCATCCGTTCATCAAACGCTCTGACACCGAAACCGTTGACGTTGCTAGTTACGTGTGTGACATAATGGACCAGATGCTGAATAGTGGAACTTGTGGATCGAGGTTTGATTGAACGCATTGTCCTGTCACATCTTTTTCCTTCCTTCCTCATCGTATCTCGTGGAAAATAACAGAACCCAACTGGTGAACTTGTGTTGATTTGTGGATACTCTATCCACACGTTGCAAGACTTTCTTCTACGTATTCTTCTTCCCACTTCGTAGCCACAGAAGTTTCGTCCTGTTGATTTATCACAGAGCCACACATTGATTAACATTTTTCCATTCACCCCACATAGTTTCTACCGTTCATGAGTAAACTGCTAGGGTTGTTACCTCATGTGAAACCAGACTGAATTGAACATCACTGACGTTCGTTTATTATTGATTTGAAATTTTGCTAGCTAATTTTGCAAAAATGGGTAGACTGGTGTATTTCAACGTGGTGCAGTAGCAACAGCTAATTAACGCTATGTTCATCAGAAATTTTATTTTGATATGCATTCCCAGGGCCATAGTTGGCTCAACGAGAGATGAGAAAAATGGCGTCAGTTCAACCAAAAAGATGCCATTTTCTGTTTGCGATTCATTCATCCAACTTTTGGGAGGGCGGAGCCTGAAAAGGTGCCCACTGCCGAAAAGCGCCTTAGAAAATCGGAGGTCGGCCCTACAGTGGTGGGCCCAGGGTCGCACATGTGGCTTTTTGGCTCGTTCTGGAGCCCGCAAAAGGACTCCGATCAATGACGGTGGCCAGGCTCCCGAGCCGCGGCCGAGCGTTCAATGATCAGAGCTCATGCTTACTTCGTTCACCATGGCAAGTATAGCTATGGCAGCCATTTTCCTTTTACCAGCTGTTATAGGTTCGGAATAGCCTGGACAAACCTATCAATAAGCGGAATCCCTCTGACTGGCTGTCAGAATTTTTCATCTCTCGTTTAGCCCACTATAATTCCACAATTAATTTTAACTGCCATGCACTGAGTTTTGGAAAAAACATTTGGAAACATCAGTAAAGCATGATGCTGCTGTGGATGATATTGCATGAAACTATTTTGAAATATCCAGGCTTGATAATAAATGAAATGTGATGAAAAAGGGTTCTTTCCCAAGCAGTAGCCAGTCACCATTATACTTATCATGTTTTAACCTAGGTGCATATCCCAGATAGTGTAAAATCATGGTATTTAAACATTAGTACACTAGTTTGATATTTAAAATTTGAAATTAAGTTGTTATGGCTACCGAATCAAATGATACATAAGGGTAAATAATCCCTGGAGATAGTAAGAATGAAGAACTGAAATAGAAAAGATTACCATTGATAACCAGTCAAAACTGCAAGACCTAAATAATTGCATTCCATATGGAATCTTTGACATAAGCAGTGGTTGGTAATTAGAAGGTTCTGCCCATGAGTATTGTCATATCTTTATACTTTGTCTGCAGTTTCCCCATTGCAACCATAGCCTACACAAAGGCTATGTTTGCAAATGCTTTCTTCAGCCTGACATCCTCATCATACTCTTAGACAGAAATTTTCATTCATTTGTGGCTGTATTGTTTTCATAGGTAAATGTGATTATTTTGAATTGATGATTCATACTTTCATCTCTCCATCATTGAACGTTTGAATGATATCCGTTAGTGCATTGCTGAGTTAATCAGTGATCACACAAAAAAAGCAGAAAAACTGTTGTGGGGGATGAATGCAAAAAGCTGACATCGCCTGTAGGAATTCTGGTCTTTTCAAAGCTAAATTACATAGATATATAAATTTATTAGTAGTTTCATCTTGAGGAAAATATTTGACCAGATTTTGAACGGTAAAAGGATTCTGACGTTGTGGTCAGTCTAATTGTAATGCAACTTCTGTCGCAAGGTCTTAAATTTTGCATACAACGAAAAGTGCTGAAATTTTAATGTCAAACCTGTATCTTGTAACGTTTGAATTTTTAGCACTAATGAGAAAAAGTAATGCAAATTGTTAAATTTAATGTGAAAATTAGTATTTTGAATTAGTTGATGAAATTAACTTCATCATAGTGACTGGATATGTTGAACATGAAAACTTTTATTCCTCAGTCATAGTGTCAGGACGCCATGATACTTCGACTAATTAGTCTTCATGCACTAATACAATAATAATAATTTTCATGATATTGGTAAAAGTAATAATGTTTAATGAAAACATTTTGCAACATCAAAAAAAGAAAATGTGACGTTATGCATCTTGGAAAATGTGCAAAATGTTTGTACTTTATGTATTTTATCTTAGTAATCTAATGTAAATTAATGTTATTGTATTAGCATATGAAGACGACTTAATTAATTGAAGCATCGCAGTTTCCCAACACTGACTGTGGAAGTGTCTAAGTGAAAATTTGTATTTTTGTATTTTGCAGTCTTTCCTCAGGTTAAACTGATTAAAATTATTACATAGGGGTTTCTTAGAAGAATACTAATTAAATTATTTGGAGTGAAAATTATCCCAGGACAGTGAAACTCACAAAGGAAAATGGCGCAGTACAACTTTCTAATCAATAATATAGACCAGTGTATCATTGATTTGAAACTTGTTCTGGGTCATTCTCATCTGTTAGTTCATTATCATGGCATAACTTTTATTCCAAATAATTAAATTTTCATTTTTTTAAGAAAAAAAAAACCTTGTAAACCTTTTCAATAATTTTAATCAGGTCAACCTGAGGAACCTGCTTGGATGGGCGAAACGTTGTTATTCAACAATAAAGTGGCTGCAGAATACATCCTATCGTTCCAATGCACCAGTCAATCAAGATGTTAAATTAATCTAAAGTTTGTATTTTTGTTTTCCCTTAGTTGCCTTTTATTAGTCGTTAATAGGGCGCGTTCTTGTCTGATAGACATTTGAGCGATGAAACCCAACAACCAACCTGAAAGCAAATATAGACACATTCATTTGTCACTCTTTAAGATGTATACAGTGTATTTGTATCCTCCATTCCAACTTATGTTTCATAGATTTTTGAAATCTGCCAGTCTTGTGAAGTGTAGTACTAGTCATTTTCCGTTTAAAAATTTCCCTAGGATTAAGGGGAGAAACGAACAGAGAATCCCTGAGTCATTATTATTGAGTCAATTATGTGATGATTGGGAGAAAATGTATAAATTGTCGGACAGAATCCTTAGCATAGCATTAATATGTTGACCCTGTATGTTTTTCTATACTTCGTGTAGCGCAGGGACATTTTTAACCTAACAAAATATCATTGGGGTGCATGGTCTCATCTTTCCAAAGAAACACAGTAATATTTTGCCTCCATGTCGGATTTTACTGTTGTTTGGCATCGTCATTGGCAGTACATGTATTAATGTAACGCCATGCATGGGCAGGAAGAGAAGAGGAATTGCTACTTAAAGTTAAATTGATAAGCACAGTATATAGAAAACTGTTTTAAAAACTATACACACTAAGAATGAGGTTTTGTAATGCGTGGAATCTGCAATTTTAATTTTGTACCCCACTGTCAGTCAGTGGCATAACTACCACTTAGTTCTGGTGGGTCAGTGAATATGCCCTGTTTCAGGTTATACATGTAGCTTGAAATTTAAATAAATTTTAATTTTATATTTCTTTGGGTTTCTGCTGTTAAATTCGAAACAAATCGATTTCAGTTCATCTGTAAAGGGAAGCGCTGATTGAATCAGTATAAGTCTGCTTGTGTGTATAGTTTTTAATTGTCAAATATGCTGAAGGTGGAGAGAAATTTCATTCCTGATTCAGATGAAAATCAGCATGTTGGAACATTTCTTGCCATTTTATCTGATGATTTTGTCGCGTTTGTGACAACCATTTGAGGTCTTTTATTTTCCATGCATTGCATTTTTATGGTAAACTGTACAGATTCAAAAAAGCGGGAAAATAAAAAAAGTTTATCATGACAGTAACATTTAAGATTTTTTTCGTGTTATTTTTGGTTTGTTAGCATTTTCTACTTTATTGTGAATCATTCCACGCTAATGTGCAATGTGTCATAGGATGTTTGCCGCAAAGGTCATAGGGCAGCATCTTTGAAGATTAGACATGCATTTGCGAAGCTGTGGCAGTAGTTTATCACTAGACCGCTAGATGGATCTAAACCGCTTACATATGATCTACATGCAGTTTTGGTATGGTAGAGGGATCATGGTATGAGGTAAGCCAAGATTTCACTAGTTACTAAAATTCGTTTGATATGTCTGAAAATCGGCGTAAAGTGTTAATAACTAATGCTTATTGTTATTGAACAAAACGCCTACTGAAAACGCACGTAACATTACATGTACTTCCGAATTCGGAATCCTTGACTCCTTGTTTGGTTGGGATTTTTGTTATGCATTACATCGTTAGGATTCTTTAGGTTATGGCGCTCCTGTTAAAGCCTTGCACTTTTAGATCCAAAGTTCGTTTGTTGGCATACTCATGGAATGAGTGTTGGCACGTACCTCTTGAAGGTTCGAAATTTCCAATGTACACTCAAGAGGACTTTAATTTTGATCAAATCGTTCCGTATATCCCTGGTGCAGTTGTAGGAGGGATATGCTCCGAATTTTATGTCGCTGTTGTAGCCCTAGTATGGACTATGAGGTTGCCTACGTTGTATGGATCCCCATCAGGTCAGTAATTGTGGCATGTTTAGTCCTGTCATGATCCGTATTGTATTGGTGGTGGAGAAATATTTCCCATATTCAACAAGAAACAGAGAGGGACAGCACTAATGGAGTTCACCCTTATTGCTGAGTAATTTTCTGGCTGCCTCGATGGTGCTCCTCTCGAGCCCTCGTATTATAATCAAACAATCTAATGTTTTTTTTATGCTTTACCACCTTTGCGATTTCAGATTTCAATCTTAAATTATGCTAGTGAACAGAGTTACGGAACTATAAACCTCGACATTATCATCTCATGTGATAACAAAATAAGTAGCCATTATGATAAATGGCTGATTATGAAGGTTTGATTGCGACTACGAGGGCAATAGTAAAGAGAAATTTGTGCAGATCATGGGTCAGCCTGTTCGAGAGGCGCTCAGTTTATTTCAAATGGGATATGGTTTGCATTTCAATAAGTATAGGCCTAGAGGGCTTTAAATGTCAGCCAAATGATGAGATGATACCAGTACTTGAAACGAAAAAAAGGGTGTAATGAAAGGATGAACATAACTCTTTCAAAGTTTGTTTTCGGCAGCTTTTCACTTAGAAGTAAGCCTATTAGTTTTATCATTTAGAGAGTGGACTGTATGATATGCCATCAAATCATTGCGAATTTGCGATAGATTTATGGTAGGCCTACAACCTTGTATCATCATGACTTGAAATAAAGGACATTCAGACTGATTCACTACTGGGTACAGTTTTTAGTTTTTCTGAATGCTAAATATCAAGCAACTTTGACCATTGTGACTGAAATGAGATTGGCATTTCCTTTTACTTTGATCTTAGCCATGCTCATGTACACTGTATACAGAAAATCGGTTGTTTGACCAGGACTCCTAGCTGGTTTGGCGAGAAAAACTGCCAACGCTAAAATTTCCAGAAAACAAAACTAGAGAATACGCTGAAATTCTAGGCATTTCCAGTGTGTTAACTGCTTCAAATCTTCGGCACTTTTGCAGTCTACCAAAACGATAATGAAGGAGATTGCATTTTGCACATTAGATGATTTATGCACAACGTCCATCTTCTGCTGGATGATAGTAATTATTTAACCTTCGACACCCTGATCGGATCTTCAACAGGTGCTGTGATCACAAAATATCCAAAGTTTTATAGCCTATTATGATTGTTTTAGGAAATTCCAGATTTGAACAATTTGTGTGGTAAAAACAATATGAGGTCGGCTACATGTACATGTACTTGGTCGTTTTTGGTAACAAGACTGTCTGTAAACTGTCAGTGAATAGAAGCCAAGAGAGTATCAAAACTATTATCGCTGTTTTGTTTTCATACACGCACAGTCAGCACCTGAGGTGCCATGTGGTGGGGAGAATCAACTCCGTGCTCAAGTTGCATCATTTGGGGCATTTATGATGCATTTCACTAGAAACTAACAACATAAATCGATGTTTGTCTATCTTATAGCCTTATCTTGCACTTTGCCAATTTCGTCATGGGGGTTAGTGGACATGTCGATGTATTAAAAACAACTGGGGGAAACTATAGACTGTTTTTGAAAATCGGCATGAAAATATTAACCAACCCCTAGACAGTATGATTGCATTTACGAACGTAGATGTGGTTATTCAACTTATTTTGAAATCTACAATGTATATATACTGCGCATGGACTGTAGGCCTATGCTTGCCAAATCCGTACGTTAGCCTGTAGTTTTATTGCGATTCACATTTGTATGCTGTTCGTAATCAATATAATTGTTAACGATAGAAAAAACTATTTGTGACCAAAGTGTTACATTAATTTAAATTTAAATTAAATCAGAATCAGAAGTTCATTGAAATTTGTTTGGGTTAGCAATTGAAACATAATTTGTATGTGAATTAATTTAAGTAAACTTCATAAAGTTGAGGTGCAATTTATAAATAAGGGGGAAAGCACCAAGGTTATTCCATTTAAATAAATTATGAAATTGGTGCATTTTGGTGTGGTTTAATCACCCTTGCGATTACCATCTATTTTTTAGACGTTGATTGGTGCAACACTTCAATTGCATCCCTACTACATCCTACTACGTAATACACGTGTTAGGCAATGGCATGAAGACAGACTTCTTTAAAATAGCTGCATGTACATGTACTGCAAGCTGTAACTCGGCGTCTCTTCTGTAATTTTGACGATATGACAAAACCACAAGATAGGGTCAGTGATGTTCTACAGCAATCATTGACCTGCATTATCCATATTTTTATAATTAAGAATATACCATTTAGTCATCACATTTAACCTCGTGTTAATTGCTTTGGATGCATTCTACAATGTATTTATGGAAACATTACTTTGCCCCATCCTGCATAAAACGTAGCCCAATAGTACACATCTATTTTGGCTTCAGCCAACATACAGCTGTACATGTACATGTACTTCTAGTGTTTTTTTTTGTTATTATGTGAAGTGTGATTTACTTTATTTATAATATCGATACAATTAATGGAACGTATAATTAACAACGTACCGTCATCTTTCCTGTAGCAGATATTGCATGACTTTCGTTGTGTGAATGAGATAGCCTGGTGATCATAAAATGTGACAAAAGAAATTTTATTTTATAGTCACAGTTGGGCGTTAAAATGCAGTATAATCTTGAAATCACCCGCGTCATTCGTCAACGCCAGTCGACAGACATGTTTTAGCAAGTATTTTTTTCATTTGGCTGAATGCAGTAAATGTCAATAACGCACATCCCTAAATAATGTTAAAAGCTATGCTGTATACATGCAGCCTTTCTTCTAAATATGTATGTGAATTCATTTTATAGAATTGAATTCTTTAACATGTATTTGCTTGAAAATATTGAACAATTTAAAAAAAATATTATTCGAGCCATTCCACCCCATGGCACTGTCACTCTTTAAAATTTCAAGAAGGAATTTCTTAGAAAAAGTTCCAATGCCCATATCTATTTGACTGTTTCGAAATTTCAAAAAATATATGTATTGCACTAAAATAGAATATTCACGTTTTCGGAGCTTTTCGTGTCTGTGTTTACACATGGGGGAAGATCCGAAAGAAAACTGTTCGGACGTCATTATGCGTAGCCCCTTATCAAAATCGATGATTTTTTATCAACGGAGTTTACTGATAATACTGATGCTCAGTGCCGATGATATCAGTCATTGCTGTGAGCATGTGACTAGTAAAACATTAATTTACTTGTAAATATATCTTCCATTTCTTGGAGAAAATAAATTCGTTTTACAGTGAATGGTTTGAAGCCTGTGAAATGGACTATTGAAGGTAAACATAATATTAATAAGATTATGGCGGAATATTGGGTCGGTATTATTGAACTTACAGAAAACCTAAGTTTTGATGTAGTCTATGAGTATAGTTCAACTATAGAATTCTAATTGTTTAAAGGCAATCGTGTACGTTTTGAAAGACATACACTGTAAATCTTCAAAAATTTTCCTTAAGGTAGAGAGTGGTTCATAACCAAGAACTCGAGTCATACAAATAACTGAAATGAAATTGAACTAAATTGATGGTATCTCAATTACATCTCAGCAAATTGGATTCCCACAAAAACTTGGCACATATATGGGGCTCATCGTTTCAACGAAATGTTATATTTGGGTATGTGCACGTGTCATTTCTGCAGACCTGCACTGTAAAATTTGATGGGTGACATGATGCGAGACGTTTTTTATGTGTTGTGTATCAGGTTGTGCACAATATCTTTTGCGGACAGCTGTGTATGCTATCAATTTGCATGACTTGCACGATTGAGTGGTGCTAAAAGATTTCCTATTGTGATTTCGACCTTGACCCATACATGTACATGTACATGTAGCTGTTAAAAAAAAAATCGAGACGAAGTAAATCTTTATTGGACAGCAGTGACATAAGATGAATTATTAGTAAAATCGTGAAAATAGTAGAATGATTATTCAGTAGTGTTAGTGAACTATAGATCTGAACTTTTTTACACATTAGTTTGAGTTCATTGGCAAACCTTTTCAAAATTACAGTGTATGTGCGGTTTACTCCCTGTATACGGTATGTTTACCATTTTACAGTATGCTTAGAACGAACACATGTGCACTAACGAATGTTTGCAAAATATTAGCTTCGTAAATTATATGGCATCTTTCGCATAATTTAAAAAATTCAAAGTTTCTTCTGACATGTCAGTTCAGATACCCTGCGATGTTTTGTTTATGCCACAA
Organism: Cylindroiulus punctatus; assembly: GCA_034695085.1. NCBI lineage: Eukaryota > Metazoa > Arthropoda > Diplopoda > Julida > Julidae > Cylindroiulus > Cylindroiulus punctatus. Next base: position 2,597 of record JAQFYZ010001189.1, on the reverse strand, counting down.
AACACTGAGCGTATAGGAGTTGTAGGTCAATATAGGAATCTTGAAGATGTTCCCATTAATATTTAATTTTTGCTCAAGTTTGCTCAATTAGACACCCTTATCATAAATCATTGGAATAGATTATATATTATTATATATCGATTATAGATTATATTATTAGATAGATATATTGCAAGCTGAATTCTATCGGAAAATTCTCAAGTTTTATATTCTGCCAATAGATGGTATCACATGTGTTAGGCTGTTGCATTACATCGCGTTCAATGTCATCTCTTGTGTCAAAAGATATTTTAGGTCAAAGGCAAGACAGCTTTTAACAATAATTCGATTATGAAGATGTGGTACCGTACGTGAGAATCATCAACTTGTCGAATGTTTGATTACCCGCGATGCTCTTAGCGTATTTTGTCAAGTCATTTCCTGGGACAAAACCTTACCCATAAAATGTTACGATTATGTATTAAACGACATAAACTACATGTACATGTATTCAGATGCTACAGTATGTGGTAATTGTTAGCCAATCCTTCCGAGAATTTTTTCAAGTAGTTTTTTTTTCTGTTTGTGTAGGAGCTGCGGGGCCGTTCGGAAATTCCGGGAACAAAGAGGAGATGGTTGAAAAATCTCGACAACTAAAATCTATAGCCACAATCCAATTTATCAGCAAAACATGGGTGACGGTATCAGATACTCCCCGCTGCCCTCGGGTTCAAGAGAAGAGTACGAGGTGATCCCTGGAAATAATGGTAAGGCGCACATTTTTGTTTTACTTTAATGTATACATGTACATAGAATGTAAGTTGATTGATTTTGAAAATAACCAGAACTGGTAAATTTCGCGTGACATCCAGCAATGCATTTTGGTGCAGGAGTTGGACTTTTATCAAAGAGCAAACCTATTAATTCCTGTCACATCCAAGCTCGTGTTACTGTGTAGCGTATGAGATTGTTGTCAAATAGTATGTAAAGTGATAATGTACTGTATGCCGGGGGAACCAAATTTTGGACTTGGCGTTTTTTAATTGGCAGAACACGCCCACTCATGCAAAGTGACAGATGCTGGGCACGTGAGTAATTTTTAAAAGACCAATTAAAAATGTAACGTTTTGAAAGTTCAAAATTGAGCCCCTGATGAACTGCTTACGTAATTGTAGTGGGAAATGCCTCAAGGTCAACTGCAGTATTTCCTTCTAGACCAATGATGAAAGGTTGACTTACATGTACATGTAGGGAAAAAATGTGAAAAAGTTTCAAATTGGCCGGATATTTTGGGTTCTGATAGCAATTGTCGCATTTTGATGGTATGTTATAGGGAGAAATGTTTAAACTAAAACATTTATAATCGTGTGTGGAGTCAAAAGGGATAAGTTAACGCTTGGGCATCTTGCCTGTATTGTCGCACTAAATTCAATTCAATTCAATTCAACTCAACTCAGTACCCTACAGTCAGCAAATAAATGCCAGGTGGTAGGGGGGTCGTACCCATTTTCCGGAAAATTCTCCTACGTCACTATAATATTTTCACTCAAAGAACGGACTGTGACGTATGTCCATGACCAATAAGATGCAATCGACTGTTTGCGATTGATCCATCCAAGCCGTGCGCACCAGCTCCACCTAGCGGAGGCTGGTTGAAGGGAGGAGCCTGGTGCTAAGCTGGTGCGAGTCAGCCTTTAGTTCCACGTGCAGGGTCGCACATGCGGCTTATTAGCTCGTTCTCGAGCCCTACATTGGGAAAGAGGACATATAAGTCAAATCAGATGGAAACGGCCGTTATGATTATAACGGCGACTCGAGCTAATATGTGTCAGTGGACGTCCACAGTGTGTCGGATTTTCATGTACAGCAGGTGGGTTATTCACTTTAGGGGTATTAATTCTAAGGAATCGTGGAGGTGATAATGCAGCTCGTTAATTTCCACCTCGATCGCTTCTGTACGTAGTGTTTGGCAGCCATTTTTCCTTTGCCCTGTAAATCCTACAATAACTGATCGATGGCGACCAGGCCACGCCCCCAGTTTGTTCTTTGAGTGAAAATACTATAGCGACTTAGACAACATCATTGTTAAATTGAATTTGAAGCGAATTTACACTATCACTAGGAAGATTATTCCATCGTCTAATCGCATGCAAAAAGGAGCAATAGTAAGCATCCGTTTTGCCACGAAGCTCCGTCAGAGGTTTAGAATGATTATGCCTAGCTACTTCTTAAATGATAATTAGGCAAAAAGATATTTGAAACAAGATATGTTTTTATGTTTTTAGTTAATCTTAGCAATATTTACTTGGTAAGGAAATCTAGGCTATAAAACAATTAATGATTTAAGCTAAATAAGGCCTTCATTTATTGTTTGATAGCATACATGTATATTTATTTACCCGATGCATGATGTGGCCATACCCTGTAGAATAACTCTAATTTCACTACAAAAGTGCCCACTTTATATTTTGTATTTGGAATTTACAATCACACACGCGTATCATATACAGTATTAATATTCCGATGAAGGCTAGACAATAGGGTGTAAATCAGTGCTGGTGTAAATAGCGTCTTTTGCCAAAACTCGGGGATAATTGAGAGATGCAATCGTTTTTACG
>JAQFYZ010001188.1:0-26459 GCA_034695085.1 Cylindroiulus punctatus | reverse complement strand
AAAAATATTTTCAGTTCATCATATTCTCCGTTGATTTTAACAAATAATGCAGTTTTCATTCAAACGTATAGTGCACGGTATATGGAATATACTGTTTAAATGTAAAAAATGAAAATAGATTCCCTCCCATTCACTAATGTTCCATTTAGTTTCAAAAATTTGTTTTACGTTTGGTACAGTGTACGATCAAAACTTCATATCTCAAATTCCTAAATACAGATGTATGTAAAACTAAAGTGAATAAAGTATTTGTCAGCATTGATTGTACAGGGTGAGCATAAAATCGTCACTCAATAAGTTACTCTAATGATGACGAACTTTATTATTTAATTCTTACAAGTTTATATTTGGTGCAACATCATGTTACAAGAATAAAATTGTTTAGCTGCCCCTACCCTAGGCAATCACTGCTAGCCCACGAGCAGTTAATAGAAGCCAATATTCTCATATTGTCTATGCTAGAGCACAGCATATTACGAAGTACATCCGAAAATTGTTGTTCTTAGAATTTTTGTTTCAGCAGTTGATAAAAACTGATAGTAACGAAGCGTTCACACGGAATAGCAGAATTGTTTTATTGACTATAAAAATATCAAAAAAAACTTTTTCGTTTATACTAGGTCTCGATATACAAGAATGCTCGAGGGGAAATTGACCGGAAGTGTAACGATGTTCTGGACGCGTGCAGCTTCACCGAAGGATGACCCTAGTAAAATATGGCTGGTAAGTGAAAGCTGACTTTAATGTATCGCGTAAAACATTATCACTTAGTTTACATGGAGCGTTTAAGCGCGCTTATAACTAGCAACCCAGCAAGACGAGATGAACTCCCACACAGAAAAAAAATCTAAAATAAACGTGTCTCGCAAAATGGTACAGAAATTGACTAAAACGTTAAAATAGTCACTTTCAAATAAAAGTACATGTATATTTGACATGTACTTATTGTTTTCGCAGTATCACTCTGACCGTTCCAATGGGTTCAATGGACCACTTTGTTTGTAATTTATCATTTTATGTAGGAGCTAAGATTTTATTGCTTGTGCTGCACAGGCATTAAATAGTTTAATGGTCTGAAATAGCTGAGCATATTACCATGTGGTGGCTCGAAACGAGTATCAAGAACCATTTAGTTTTTAATTAACATTTTCTTCTAAACTATTGAAGTCTTGCAGCGCAAAGGAAAAATAGAAAAGAATTATAGGTTTTAATATATCCAACTGTCGGTACGCTTGCGAATGCACATCTGTATTCCATTGCAAGCGCTTGGTTTTACAGTAGAACCTGTCTAAAGTAATATCAACTTGACAGGTTGCTGATATTATTTTAAAGAGGTTTTTAGTTTAGGGAGGTTGGGCTTCCATGAGCATATCACATGAAAACTGATTTTTTTTAACCATTAGCATGGCATTCACACAATAGTTTGCTAGTGAAGTCATAACACAGATTGTGATATTGGAAAACAGTCACATACATGTAAAAATTGTGTTAGACATTCTACAGATGGGGTCTGTATAGAGAGACATTAATTTCCAAAACGGGGCCTCGTAGCTGAAACGGCGACTTTTGCCGATTTTCTTTAAATCAACGTTTGATGAAAACCCATCAGATAATAGACATTTTTTTGGGGGCGCCATTTTGTAGACTTGGCACCACATTCATTGCTATGCCCTATAAACTAGCAGAATTGTTAGTAATTTGTTACCGATGATTCAGTTTGACAGTTTTTTCTCAGCACCTTTAAGAGTTTTGGTGCATGAAACGTGTACGGTATTTAAGCTATTTTTTGGTATTTCTCTCCATGTTTTGTTATTACTTTACAAATGTTGTTGTGACCGATAAATTTTTTACTATTTTTTATAATTTTTATAATGTTGTGCAGGTTGATTAGATGTAACATACATGGGTCCCAAGTCAGAATTGGCACAATGTATAAGCTTAGAGAGCTATAGTAGTAATACAAACTGATGGAACTGAAGGACAGCCAATCAGTGAGGTGTCGCTTATCGATTAGGGATTCCTGGTTTTAAATGGCTGACGCCTCGAGCTGAAGCGCCTCCATTCCTCTGTATGCGAAATACTGGACTTAGTCAATCGCAAACTGGCGATTGGATTCTATTGGGAGTGTGCAACGCCACTGGTGGCGCTGCAGTCAGCCACTTGTATGGCCGCGAGAGTAGGATAAAAGCCTCAAATGCAATGGGAAGTTTTTCATTTTCCCCAAATATGCTCGTAAATGCAAGCTAATTATTCTTTTAACGGTTTTGACTAACTCTGTGGTACCCAATAATACTCTTTGTTGCTATTTAAAGCATTCCGAATTTATGTTTGGGCCACGAGCCTGATTTAATCGAACTTCGCCATGTTATTTGATGAAAGTATCCTACTTTCAAGGAAGCTTACTCGACTGCTACTAGATGGCGACTCTTTCGCTGCACACTCCCAATTGGTCGGCGCTTTCAGCCCAGTTCCATCACTTCGTGGTTCTACTATAGCATATTTGCGTAGACAGGTTCAACTATAATAACCAAACAATTCCCATACCGTGCAATAGCGTGACCCCAGCACGATTTAATGGTGGCACAGCGCTACGGCGCTCGATCATTACGACACGAAATGTTTTGCATTTCCACGCACATCAAGCGCGAAAAATTACTACCGACGATATTAGGGAAACGTGGCGTTGTAATTCATGTACGCGTGCGAATAACGTCATAATATTGTTGACGACTTTGACGCTTTCGGGCAAAGGCAAGTCGATGTGAGCAACGTATGTGCTCGTACTCTGCAATTATTTGCATGCTTGCAAAACGATCTTATTTGGACGACTTATGCGCTTGTATAGCTCCAGCATGTGTTTCACGTCACTGTACATGCAATCTTATGTCGATCAATTCTCCATTTGAAAAAGCCTTCTCGAAGACACACGATGCCACCGATTACATTATATCAAAATGACTTCGTTTCTTCTTTTTTTTCGTAAAAGCTTCTATCGTTCTTATCTTGGTGCGGGGCATTGCCGTGACAATAAACGGGCCATTATATAGCTAAGTAGGGAGTGTCGCCTAATAATCGCAATTTTTGCGCCATGATGTTGTACGCTGAAGTCTTCAGGTATGCGTCCGTGGTTTCGTTTTCAATAATAATAACAATAATTACATTAACAACGCCAAATGCGTTTCATGGTTTGCGTGCTGACTCTGAGCTTCCCGAGTGCCCTCGTTGCAAAATTATCCCCTTTCATTTCAATGACATTCGACTGACGACAAAATGACAAACTCAACGAGCCATATTACGACAGGAATGTTAATTCAGATGAGGGGGAAATGTGAAATGTGTTAGTCGTCACATCCTGTTGATAGGCAATCACTGCTAGCTTCCCTCCTACGCTGGGTTGCCTGCTCATAGGGTTTCCCCCTTGCAGAAAATGTACTACTTGGAACACATTCTTCTTGGGGAAAAAAGCAAGCTTTATGTATAATGCGGTCATCACTCCCTTCTCTGAAACCACTATTAAAACTAAATAGACGTTGGCGGTGTCTATTTAAAGCGCATGATCCGTTCATGCCTAAAACTCTGTTTTTGAACGAAGATGTTCGAAGGGAGGGATATTAATTGAAGGTTGAATTAAAATATTACCATATTAATAAAGAAATGCATATCTGCAACAAGGCTTGGCGGATTAGGGGAGAAAAACGTGAAGGATACAATGCTGATGCATTGATGCTGATCCAAACCAAGCATACAGAAACAAATATTTCGAGATATTCGAAAGCCATAAACGCAAATAAATAAAACAGAATAAACTTGCCGGAATAAAAATTGGCGAAAAGTACAGCAGGAAATGATATGGATCCCATCATGAAGTGTTTTATTAAAAGTTTGGCCAGCAGGGTGTCCAACCGTTGTGGTTTGTATTTACCAGGAAGTACATTCATAAAAGTGGTTGCTCCGAATTAACCCCAATAAAACCCATTTTCTCCTATGAATAAATAATAAATATTAATCGGGACAATGGGGACACCGAGCCAGCTGGATCGTCCAAGTGCATCCCCTGAAATTGTTTGGCGTTTGGATGAAAACACCTCTGAAACAGCCGTAAAACTGTTTTGGCACCTCACGCAACGACAATTTTGCCAAATTTCGCGGTTCAGAAAATAAGGAACGCTATAAAAAATGCAAAATTGCTGCGAACGTTTCTAAAAATAGTCAGATCTACATCCAGATGTGTTATACAACAGCAACAATTTCATTAAGCTCGCTACCTTTACCTCATGCCATGCAAGAGGCAGGAAACAACGAGTGCAAAATTAAATTTGGGGTTTTATCGGGTTGTGAGGATGGATTTTATAGAGGGCACTGACATCCCCCAACATTTTTCAGTTCAGCTTCAATATCATATTTTTGATATTGGTTCACAGGGAATGCCAGCAGACCACCCTATATATTGTAACAGATTTCCTCGAAGTAAGAATAGGCATGTAAGCAGAAAAATAATGTTCAAAGTACAGTATGTTGTGGCTATAGGACGAGTTTTTCGAAGGTATTCAATAAATAGGCACTTACAGCCTGGTGCTGGCAACATAGTAGCCTTATCGGAAGCGCCATAACTTCACCTATGATCTCGTATAAAATTAATGCTTCGCTTTCAGACTCACGTATACGTGTATAGCCTTTAGCTCATTTTATGAACCTTTTTTTCTGGTTCACACATAGTTGCGTAAGCTATTGAAGATAGAGATCAGACACAGCACATTTTTTTACAGCTGAGCTCCGAGCTATTACAGAGCTTGATTTATGGCAATTTCATCGCTGCCATCAAACACCTGTCTAAGAAATGTAGACATCTCATTGAAATGCTGATAAATCGCCTAAGCAGAGGATTTACATGTAAATGAAGAGGCTCAGAAAGAAGGGCGCCACCTGATGTTAAACGACTTCTCTAGCCCCAATTTTCTTCATTCTGAAACTGTGTTTACCCTTTTCGTCAAAATGCCATTGATCCTACGAAAATACTGAGAAAGTGAGGACGAAACAAAAACACGAGTTCGTTGCTATCACCTGAGAGGATCAATCCAGATGAACCGAGCAAAAAAATGTCCACAGAAAGTAAGGCTCGAGTAGATACACATGTAAGCTTGCCTGAAATAGGCCAAGGTGCATTTCAAAATGCGTGAAAAAGCCTGAAAACGAGACGATTGATTTTTGTTCAGTGTCAACAAACTCGTTTAAGGCCTGCAAGGCTTTCAGCGACAGTGAACTTCCTGTTGCTCCATCAGTGTTTATAATAAGCTTCCTAACATGGATGAAAATCAAAGTGAACCTAATTCGCACTGGGGCAGGAAAAGAAGAACAACGTAAGAAGTCTGAAAAATAGCACAAAGCCAGAAAATTCACTTAGTGTGAAGTCAGTAAACTCCTTTTCGGCCACTGGTGGTTTTAAAAATGTTCCAGAACTACATGCGGATTTCTTTAATCAAACCATGGACAAGTGCAATTTCTGAAGTGTGGGTGATTTCGTATCATGATACATGTATGAAACTGTAGCAGAAAACACATTGATCTTTTCCCTACATAAACACCATATTCGATTCCAGCGGTTACAGCGCCGCCTGTTGGTGCTAACTATGAACCAAATACATGAAATCGAAAACTTTTGGAGTTCACCTTTTTCCAAAATGAGTTCTTTGTAACTCCAGTTTCATTAAACTTTAATTTTTGTAATGAGTGTAGCAGTTCTGATCACCCTGCATTCACGGTCGTCATTCTCAGACGAGCACGCTCTTATCATTTGCGAAATTGCACTTGCTGTCAAAAACATTTGCTCACTCGATGTTGTAAAACTGCATAGATTTATTTAAGCATTCCCTGAACAAATCACTGGATTGGAAAAGCAATCTGAGCGAAAATGACACGAAAGGCAGATCGGAAATATTAGTCAAATTACTTAAAGAAACGGTTATTTTATAGCCACCTAAAATGCATTTATTGAGTTGAAGATTTGATTTTGTCTATGAGAAATTAAAGTTCTACCCTATAAGGATGGGTAAATGTTTAACCTGGTTAACCCTTGCACTACATGTAACTATGAGATTACGAAATGCATCTAACAGCTCGTATAGGCTGTGATTGCCTGGCGGATGGGCAACTAACTAAAGAATTTCAATTACATTTTTAGGCTAGGTTATAAGATAAAAAAGAGAAAAAGAACATCAAAATAGCAGAATGAAATTTTTTTGTGACAGCTAGGATATGTCATCCTTGTCTGCTGGACAAGTAGGGTTGAAATATAAATCGCACCGATATTAATGATTTCGTATGCCTTTAAAATGTCTGATCTTTATGGATTCCCAGTTACAGAACTCGACAGTTGTTAAATTTCACTTTGGGGATATATTGACCAAGCTCGGTAAACATTTCCTTCTTCAATATTTCAAATGTAGCAAAAACAACGAAAATAACTACATGCATGGATTAGTAATCCCCATCAAAAATAAGCCTTTAAATTACGAAAACTTTCCAGATATTCCTGGAAAGTAATGCGGATGCTGTTATCGCAAAAAGTTATAGTACGGTTTAGCTATTTAATTTATAGTTAACAACTGACAATAGTTAACTAGAAAATAGTTTAAAAAAAGCCCTGTTTATTACTGAGATATCTTGAATGACTAAAACTTTTTTTTTTTTTTTAAATGACGAGTTAGTTTTCGAACCTTCCTAGTGTTTTTAAAGTATAAAAGTTGTCGAATTTACCTGAAACCGCCAGCAAAAATATCGCAAACTGCACCCCCTCATGCATGCGTCTGTCGTTATCCGAGCCAGTAAGTGCGACCGGGAACGGAAGTGTCCAAAGGCATGGAACGTCACATGGGTTATGGAATGGGTGATGTGCAAGTTGAACTTGAGATGTGCAACCTGTGCAGGCCTGCTCCCATCAGGCAGCTTGACGAATGCATTCGCTGCAAAGCAAAGACAACACGCGCACCTTGTTTGCGAGCGCTCACCATCGAGTGCGGCGGAGCGAACGCCATGGATGGGGGCGCCACCATCGGCCAACTTGGGACGCTCAAATTCGATCGACGATGACGTCACTGGCGTTCGGTTCCATGGCGACCATCGATTAACCGAACGCAACACGTTGTTGTAGGGCGGCTACTGTGGCGTTCGTGGTGGAGATCTTGGAAAATCCATTATTTTGGAGCTGTGGCCAGGGAAAGTTCCTTGAAAAGTGCGACATTCCGATAAGACTAGCTGTATATCGATTATGTTTAACGTTTGAGCCAGAGAGAAAACTGTCCCGAGCTACCAGAGATTTGCGAATGTTCGGTTAATTGATGAAAGGTTGTCTTTTTTGAAAAATTTGAAATGTCCGGAAATTTTCATTTGGTGGGGGAAATCTTTGGCTGTAACTACAATATTTAGATAGTTCCTGCTCCGAATAAATGCGCGCCAAGACTGTCCAAATTCCCAACCCTACATGTCTAGTGCAATTTTCGGTAACTCTTTAGATTAAGCCAGCAATGGCGGTCACACTTGCTTTCTACGGAGCCTGACTCGGCCTGTTAGGGATAGTTTTAGGTTAGGTTAGGTTAGGTTTGGTTAGGTTAGGTTTGGTCAAAGGGGTCTCCAGGGGGCCAGTTCTGACCTAACCTGACCTAACTTAACCTAACCTAACCTAATCTAAACCTATCCGTAACAGGATCCGTAGAAAACAAGCGTGGTCGCCATTGCTGGCTTAATCTAAAGAGTTACCCACTTTTCTACTCATGAAGAGGTAGCTTGAAATAAATCGTTTTGGAGAAGGGACTACAGCATAATCGTAGTGCAGATGGATATTTCCAGTCAGCTTGTTGAAATTCGAGGCCATTCGGATCCATACTATTGGTCGTATTTGTTGCATGCCATTAAAAGTTGGAACACTTTCCCAAAGGATAACCAGAAATCCATTTTTGCAATGTTGATGGTGTCCACCCTATTACGGTGGTAACTGCATGCAGAATACATTTTATTGGCATACACCCATCACTACGCGACGAATAGCACTTTCTGACAGTAGGGTTTTGAATTGAATGTCGAACAATATACTGCATATCACATGTGCAATGAAGCATCGAACAGGCAGTCCCATGGAGATGAAACACCCTGTATATAAGTACCAAACTTAATTTTGAACCCATAAAAAGTGAGATTTCCCTATTAGCGAAATAACGTTTTTAGGTATAGGTTATGCTAGGCACAAAAAACGAAAAAGAAGAAAGAAACAATTGGATACAATTTCGATTAAGACAGCTATTCTGCAGGACAGGTGTCATTCTTGCATTAGGCCTTAGGAGCAGGGCACAGATCAGGCAGCCAAATCCAAAAGAAATATTGATTAGTGTAGCTATTTGTGGAAATCTTCATTGAATGGCGTTTTGTTGGGAACGCGGGTATAAAATATTGTTTCGCATGAGTGGAGTTTTCATATTAAAACCTAATCTGGTGATTTCAATGAAAGCACTTTAAACTTAACAATTCATAAAGTATGATGAAAACGTCGAATGTTTGAAGTTCGGTGTTTCTTAGAAGATGAAGTACGTTCGTTTGATTGCAGCTATACCCACTAATTATGAAAAGCAGGCACGCAAGTTAAATTGGACGTATTATTATCATCATAGCAGCTTAGATCTAAAGTTTTATGTTGTATTCCCTACGTTAATTGAGAAGTACTTGCGCATTTCTGTGTACGGATGATGATCGCTAAAAGTGAACATCACCATCAGTAAAACAAAACGTAATTAAAACACTGCGTATTAACAAAGATCGATTGCACACACATGGGCATATTAATGAAATTTTCTCCTTGGATGGAAATGAAAGATGGGAAGCTGCGTACGTGTGATAGAAATTCTCGTTAATCTAAATTATGGAAATTTATCCGAATTTTATGCAACTCGATTGCTTGGAATTTGAACGAATGATCACCGGGGTTGGTCCCAGACGCTTGATCAACCATGTATATTACCAGTGACTATCCACAAACGACATGTACGAGTACGGGAAAGATATTTTCAATGTTTTTCCAATGTTGAAAAAGGTTGAACTTTTTTTCATGTACAACTGTATTTCGATCACAGGGAGTGCCAGCAAGCGGCGCTGCAATCGCTAGAAATGATGTCTATGCAGGGAAAGTTCAATGTTTTTTGGTGCAATTTATCGTGATACCAAATCACCGATCAAAAGAAAATTGAATTGAAAAGTGATTGTCACTTTATAGAAAATCACCCAAGGATATTCGCTCTCTTTAGAAATTCATGATTTGATCACAAGATACCAGTAGCCATCTTGGGATTTGCTAAGTAGATCAATACCATTTTCGATTCAAGCGATTTTAACGCCGCCTACTGGCACTAATTTTGTAAACCAAAACGGAAACTTAGTTTATTGAAGAACACCCACCAACAGCTAACCATTGTACATGTAAATGGAAATCGATATTTTCATTTTGTTGAAAGACTCATTTCATGGCCTAGAATAGAAATTTATTTTGAAAGTAGAAAGCCTTAGGTATCTAAGTATATTCTCTTAGAATTCTGCATTAAGTGAAATTAATAATATATCCAAGTGCGTTGTTCTAAGGAAACTGGTCTTCGAAATCACATGGTTTGAATTATTTACGTCCATCCGGAATACGAGGAACGAAATAAATTAATGGTATAACAATAGATCTAGAAGTGAATTTTCGATTGAAGTGTAGATTTCACGTTAATTGTTTACGTCTGATTTTCCAATTCATTTGAAAATTTCTTTTTCGTATTACATTGCTAAAGGTTTGGATAATTGATGTTAAAAGCAATTCCCATGTTTTCCAGGTTTTCCGTTGGAGATTGCATACATTAACTAGTCAATAATCCAATGATTGAAAACGAATAAGAAAAAATATATAGTCAACAAAAATCACTGAAAAATGCAGTGGAGTTAGTTTCATAGATCGATTTCGCAATGGTTACTCATTTTTATGCCTAAATATTCAGTTTCTAGGGAAAAAAAGTGTGAGCTACAGTGTATATTCTGAATCACATAAGGCATAGTTACGTTGTGTCAAAACTATGTCCTTCAGAGAAACTATAACCGAACATATATAGCCACTGGAATTTCAATGAAATTTAATTCAATGACATTTAAAGGAGATCTCCATAACTGCATGACCAGCTCGTGTTCATTAATGCACACTACATGTACATCAATATCGTTCAAAGACGTTTGATGAAGAATGTATTTAAGGCTAAAACTACAAAGGTGATAACAAATAAGAACTAGGCAATCCATTACAAATGTCAATAAATTGGACAGACTCGCTCGGTTTACGTTTCTTAATCTTTTTATCCCATATCGTATGGGTCTAAACATATAAGCAGTCATTTATCATCGTAGTGAATAGGCGAAAAAACTATATCGACTAGGATATTGCGAAGCTGGTGAGAGTTTTTCTGACCTGAACCCTTTTCATGACCAAACTTTCTCAGTTTGACCTTATCATTTGACACTCTATTTTAGTTGCAGCAGACTTTTGCAACTGTTTCCCAAATTTGCTCTTTAACAATTTGTTCGGCTGTAACATCTCTCATCCCCATCTTTGTTTGGTAATGCCATATAAATGTGCACTAAATAGTGATTTGTTATGCTCAGTGCACGCTTCCTGTCCTGAATTTATTTGGCTTTAATTAAGAAACAGAGAAACACTGTTTACATTCAAGCTTTTAACTCGCATTGAGGAAAGCTGTCTTACAGTCATTCATGTCACTCGCCAAGGTACTTCACCTTGCAGTGACATGTTGCAAATCCTTTGCTTCATAACAATGCAGTACAGATCTTGGGGGTGGATTGAGGTAGTTAAAACCAGATACGGCATATATTTTCACAGATTGGTGGGGGAACTTCGTTTCATCAGGTTCTGGAGTTATCAAAATAACAAAACAAAAAAAAGGAAGTGCCGTACTCATCTCAAGTGAGTCAATTCAAACTGTTTACATGCTAATTGCAAAGACTTAGGTTTACATATAATGTATACAAGATTTTACTTAGGATATGGTGTCTTGAAAGGCCATAGTCAAAATGATTTTTTATCAGAAAAAATACAAATTTTTACGTGTCGGTAGAATAGCTATTCGTGTTCTTTTGCAGTGCAATTAATAATCTTGGTCAACTTGTACTGTAGTTATAAATTAATACTACTGTAGATTGGCATTTTCGTACAGTGCATAGTGTGCAACACACGAGCATTTTCATTTCATCAAATATCACTTCAGCAGTTGCTATGCAATTCATGCAACACAATCAGCTTTCAGCATTTCCTTAAGAAATGACCCAACCAATAATCAAGCCGAAGGCCAAGGCAAACACAATTGTTGTTTTTGTCAGTTCTGACATCATAATTTATGCATAGCAAAAGGAAAAACTTCTGTTTGCGCAATCAATTATTTCCAATGATTAATACCCCCCCCCCCTCCTCAAAAAAAAATGTCTAGAAGCTAGTTTCTCAAAAAGTGCTTTTTATTGAACTTTCCAAATTTGGCAATGAATTTTTCCAAGATGCATGATGCTTAACCGTATCCTCAAAAAGTGGGACAATGTTAATTGGAAAAACATATGTATGCCAGTTATTGGTTGCCAATAACGGAATGAGAGAGTGCGCCTGTGTGTTTGTGCCAATAGTTAAGTCACATTGTACTCTCTAAACGTCAATATGAACCTGGATGGCATTTACACCAACATTGAATTTCGATTCTGGCACTTTGTTTCAATATCGCAAGTAAAGAACCCTAACTTAAACGGCCCAATATGGATTCCGCGCTATGGATTATTATCTTCTATAAATAATATGGCATCTGGAAGCTTCCGTATGCCATGCCTTATTTTGTTGGGTTTTAAATTTTTTAGAAAAATATTTGGCTGTACTACAGGATATCTGCTTTACCATAGACACTATAAGAAAGTTGGCTTCTCCTAAAGGCTCATATGATTGAGTGATTTCAAGACGGTTGGGCAGATAATAAAATTACATATTTAGATTGTTTTGGTTAGGTTAGGCTATGAGAAAAAAATCAAAAATTGAATTAATTTTTACAAAGTTGTATGTTGATACTGTTTTTAAGATGAAAATGCAGCAAATTTTTTTGCTCTTGATTGCGTGCTATACATACTGCATTAGTAAATATGTTAGAGAACTATGAATGTTATGAGAAATTATGTTAATGATTATAAAAGTTTTTGCAACAAATCAGTTTTGTTTGGCGCGCTTGTAACCTACAGTAATAAATAGCCTGCAAAGCAAACTGCACATGTTATTAACTTGCGAGTCTCTAGAAAAGTCAGGAAATTTGCATCATCGATTTACAGTTTGTTGTGTCTTGGCTAACGTAATTGTGTTAATGGGTGCAATAAAGCGTATAGACAGTAGAAAATTGGTATCGATTTTGAAAATTGCTCGATCATCGACTAGATAATTTCAGCAATTAACTAATGCAAGCAAGCTGTTGTTGACTTTTTTTTGTCTAGCTTGTTCGTAAAAGCCTCTTCCTAAAACGTTTTAATCGCAGATTACCTTTAATTTAGTGTGGTTGAACTCTGCATGGGAAAAAAATCCACACAACAGTAGGATTCGCTGTTTGTTCAAATAACGCATAAAAGCTTTTAAAACGCTAAGTGGATGGGTTCCATAATCTGGCTTTGAATCTGTAAACTCCACCATGGTTACTAAATATGGGCCACAAACGTGAAGCATTTCTGCTCTTTAAGTATTTGCTTACTTGATGAAATTACAACCAGAGATATCATGCACATTCTCTCCCAATATGTTGGATCGGATCGATAATCCTTGACAGCGTTAACATGATTGGGTCATTAAAGTAATGCAATATAATACATCGTGTAAATCAGTAGTCACCCAGTAAATGCTATGGTATTACAACAATTGGATTTCTTCATTTTTGTTCCACATTAGTGATCACGTTACCACAATTTGATTGCTAAATTCTTATTTCTGTAGACAATAACATGGACTCTTCCTTATTTGCTCAAGCAGGCACACATAGCAAACTTCAACATGCCCCACTATTACATGTATTTCAAATAATCAATGATAGGGCAAAGTTAGTTTTCCACATTCTTATAAATTCTTGGACTAGTTACATGCAGGAAGATTTGGGGAAAGTTGTATCAAGTCTGCTGAATATTCGAATTAGCATTATTCCAAGAATGTATCAAACTGCACGAGCGATATAAACTTACAATTTAAGTCGGCATGCATAGTTTCAAATCACGGCAGTCTAGTCTAGTCTCTAGGATTTCAATATTTATTTTTCACTGAATTATATAGAATATTACAAAATTAATTGTTAGCCGACAATTGCTTACTTCAATTAGAAAGCCTACAAAATTTGAGTACTGACGGCAAAGGAATGACAACTTGCATCATGTCTCATAATGCACTTAGTTTATTTTTATTTTTCTAGTTGGTTAGTGATTTAAATCGTCTAGGCCCGGTGTGGAAAATTGTCACGCCTCATATTCTGCCGATAGCTTTCAATTTTTCTATAAGGTCATCGACAGATTCCACTTTGGCTCCCGCTTCTCGGACAGGTGGATCCTCCACACTAATCACCTCAATGCGGGCTTTGGTATCCACACCCAAGTCAGCTGGCTTCTTTTTTGCGATGGGCTTCTTCTTAGCTTTCTGAAATGTGTAAACGACCATGTTAGTTAATGCTAGTTCGTTATGGTCAAGCACACCTAAGAGCAACAATGTAACTTGCCATGATGTTGGGAAGTGTGGCATAACGTGGTTCGTTTAGCCTTAGATCCGCACTCATTACTAGAGGTAGTTTCACAGAAACAGTTTCTAGCCCACCGTCAACTTCTCGCGTAACTTTCAACGAGCCATTTTCCTTCTCAATTTTTGAAGCAAAAGTGGCTTGTGGCCAATCTAAGAATGCTGCTGTCATCTGGGCTGTCTGGTTACTGTCGTCATCGATAGCCTGGCAATGATTTCAGACATTTAAAGTTTCGCTTTACTCTGGGTTTAATTACATAATACGGCTAGTCGAGCCAGAATTCATCGAGCAGACCAACCTGCTTTCCAACAATCACAAGGTCAGCTTTTTCTTCTTGAGCCAGTTTAGCCAAGATCTTGGATACGTGGATGGGCTGAAGGGTCTCGTACTCTTTGCCATCAACTTCCACGTGGATACCTCGGTCGGCACCCATCGCGAGCGCTGTGCGCAGTGTTTCCTGTAAACATGTTGTTAGTCAAGTCGTATTAGGTGAAGCTTGCTCAAATTGCTCACTTGAACTTAAAACTTGCCAGACTAGCTGCTGGGCCACATGATACTGCAATGACTTCAGAGGCCAGCTTCTTCTCTTTCAAACGCACAGCCTCCTCTATGGCAATCTCATCGAAAGGGTTTAGACTGTGCTTCACCCCATCTGTAACAACTCCTGTTTTGTCAGGCTTCACGCGAACCTAGATTGAAATAATTGCGAAGTTGAAGCTGGACTATAGTAAAAATGGGGCATTGCACTCTGAATGGCCAAGACTACACAGCCCATTTTGTAGCCCAGGGAATGGCGGGGCAGTGAGTTGCTAGCAAACAATAGACACGTCAACCTTAGTTCTAACATAATCTTAATAAAAATTAGTGGCAAATCAGTTTCCAACTCACTTTAACTGCATAATCTATCACACGTTTGCAGCCCACAAGCACACGCATCGCCATGTTTGCTCGTCGAAGAGATGACCTTTGCTTTTGGTGCTCAAGGTCACCACCAGAGGGCGTTTCGTGGCAGGCGACTCTCAACGCGCCATTTTTAAAGCTGCCCAATTTCTCCTTTCCTGGTCAACATATTAAAATTAGTTTTTGTAAGCATTAGGAGGGGCTTACGTTTTTGGGATGGAACTAAAAGATTAAGGAAATGCATTTGCTGTTGATAAAAACGATAATTCTATATTTGACCTTTTTATTTTGCTTGATGGGCGATAGATGGCAGCACCTGCCGTGTGAATGGGAATACATGAGATTTACAGTTGTAGGCAAAATAAAGAACATCTCGAAAAATTCTAAAAACGAAATTTGTTTTCATTTTATATACAGCAGTCCAGGAACTTACTATCAATATAAACTTTGAATTCAAACATACAGTTTCATTTGAAATTATCATATCTGTCCAAAATTAGGTTTCGAAAAATCACTTTCGAGCAGCTTCTTAAATTTTTTCTTGCACTTATGATATTGCAAGACGTTGTCTAAAAAGCTAGTTATTGGAGAAATATGTTAGCCTTGGTTTTAATTAGTAAATTCTTAGATCGTTACCGTTCGTAAGCGATTGAATATTAGCACTGGCTTGAAACTTTCAAGCCAGTGCTATTTACAGCACTCTGCATGTAGAAACTCTGCATTGTAAATAAAAGTAATCGATGGGAAAACATATTGTACGTAAACATCACACTGTGAGGCCAGGGCAATTTCACATTTTAATCATGCCTGGTACATCGAAATTTCTACGAATTTGAATGGCTTGAAAAGTAGCTGCATGTTGGTGACATCTCGCATTAGTTAACCTTTTTTTGTAATTCTCGACACTGTCTTCTTCTTCTCGGCTTTTAAAAGGGAAAATAAAGTTTGCACATGTTCTTCGAATAAAAACTGGCGAAATACAGATTTCCAAAACTCGGTACTAACGAGGTTTTTGAAATTTCTTCAACAGTTCGACCACTTTTGGCCCCTTTGGGGCCGGTGCAGGCTTTTCATATTTTTTTCTCAGTCGTGTCACGTTTGATCTTCCTGTTGGTTTCCTCGAATCTGACATTGTAACCGTGTACAGCTACCCATGCGCGTATACGTTGGAAAATATAATGTAAATAATTATTCAAATTAATGAAGATTCGAATTCTGCAGTGTAACTGATGCAGTTGCTTATTGGCTTGCTACATGTAGAGCGGAAATAATATCCACCATAAACGATCTTCGAAGGGAAAATAAACTGAAAATTACCTTCAAATGAAATCTTGACAAACGATTTATTTAACGTTTACCAAATAATTTTGATGCGAGATGCTTGTCCAAACGCACTCGATGGAATCTGATTCCGAATTAACGAAAGGAACGATTCAAATTTCGGAACATTATTGTTTCGAATTTTTAGCACGTGCACACGTGCAGATCAGCGCCATGAAACTTTTTAAATGACTGAAGTGGTTTATTATATACAATATGTTTTTATAAATTAACAAACAGATAATTCCAATGTTTAGGATATAGAGGAGTGACATGTACGTTAATGCATTATTGTAAATGTATTTCGCAAATCCCGCCACGTTGTCGAATCAATCGCATTCTGCTGGTTACAAGAGACCTTCAATCTCAACGGCGCTTCGGCTACGGAAAGCAGTTAAATCATGATAAATGTAACGAGGGGAAATTTGAAACAATAACATCATGTGCAATGGCAAAATTGCATTCTAATAAATATTTTCGAATTAAAATATCGCCTTATTAATATTACTTTAATAGAATTTCACCTCCCCACCACATGGTATTTATTTAAATTACTGATGTTATGATGTATGATAATCATTGAATAATTGGCGGGAACTTTTTGCATTCATCATGCAATGCTGCGTTGACTATTTTGATGATATACTTCGATGAACGTATGCGATCAGTTTCAAAATACTGAAAAACTAACATGATCTTTGTACAATATGCAAATTACGTCGCTAAACCTTACAAATCAGTTACATCATCAGTTTCAAAGTACTGAAAAACAAACATGATCTTTGTACAATATGCAAATCCTTACAAATGCACTAGCGCCACCTTACTGAAAAACACTGTCTCGTCAAAAGTCATTCGAAAGTGTATCAAATGTGAAGTCACCAGCCAGAATAGTGCTCGTGGAAAATGGGGGTCGAATGTTATTCAACAGTTTCACCATTGTTGGACAAAGGTACTTATTGCGTGTCACGATACGTGCTTATAATGACGCATTCGTAATCATTACAATCATTATATTGCTTTATAATTACATGTAGAGTGTATGTTTAGAATCGAACAGTGTGAATTCAAACCCAACGACACCATCAGCGCTGTCGAGTTTATAATTAACGATAACAATTGATAACAAACAATAACAATAATTAATCCGTATCAATCGCCAATCAAATTATACCGAGTTCGGCGCAGCTGACATTTACTAATTTTATGGTTAAGAAAAACGAGGTCCCCCCCCAAACATGGAATTTTTCACTCGAGACGCTAGATGGCGTCCCACCAATTTAACCAGTCATCCATTCAGTTTGGATAATGAATAAAAACAAATATCTTAAGCAGTTTTGGGTCATTGAATTTATCAGGGAATATTAATTTTTTTTACTCGCTCGGAAACTGCCCTACTCAGAATTGGCACTAATGTCCATTGAATATAACTTTCATTCAATGGCAATTTTGCATGAAATTTTTCATTGTTTACTTGCAAGCTTTCAAGCTTCCTTACTTCAAAATACCATAAATGCAAGTTTACAAGGCATTTATACTTTATAAAAAACAGCACGGGCCTTCGGAATGTGGTCTTGATTTTCCTAAAACCAGATGCAGCATGTTTGCTATGACTAGGGAAAATCTCTATATTTGTGACGCATCTGGCTTTAAGGTTTACCACGAACAGGAAATAGGAAGTCTTGTACTCATCTCACGTTAATCCCGTTCAAACTGTGTAAATTACCAAGTTTACATGCAGGCATTCAGCTGCGTTTATGTGCAACATGTAAACGGTGTATGACGGCGACTCATCAGTTTGGAAAATTGACTAATTAGGTATCCCCATTAAAGAAAGTGTTGATTCATGTTAATTTTCAGGCGGAAACCTCTGGCATTTATGGGTAAGGGACGTCATACGGTCCACTCTCCTAGTTTATATTTAAACCAAAATTAATTGTAGCTGCCCCAAAATGCACCGGGGGTCAGCGTCGTTGCGCCAACTTTCTTAATTACACTATTAAATGGTGTAATTATGTCCGTGAAATGTTAATTAACATCGGCTTTTATGCTAAGGAGGAACGGTCGCAGTTTTGATTTTTTGCGTTGACATTACCTGATGGTTGTAACCTTATGGCGCATTCACGCGAGTGGTATACGCCTCCTTTTTCTATCAAAACTCTTGTTTTTTATCATGGTCGTCATCTATGAAAAGATTAAAAAATGAAGTTTAATTGCTTGACTCGTCGTGCAAAAAGGCCAACTCAAGGGGAGTGTGCCTACGGTATGGCCCCTCCACGCGGTACGATATTAGGTTTCATTAATGCCAAAAGATTTTAATTAATGTTTGCTCGCCAGATTGATGCTCGTTTGACACGTTTCACGAAAATTTGCAAGTTAAGCGAATGCATGGGGGTCGTCATAAAACGTTGTATGTCCTAGAAATAGGCGCGTCATTTAGTAATCGGTCTGTTATATGGATGCCTGTCGGCTGAATTGACACTAAAGTTTAAATTGTAAAATCGTTGATGAGGTGTAAAATTTTTATAATATGTAATAATTTAGGGTCCTCCCCCATCTAGAAAACCTGGAAATGTCAGGAAAGATTTACTTAGAAAAAGTCAGGGAAATTCAGCCAATATTAAGACACAGATGTCAGGAAATGACACTTCATCAGTCCAGCAATAAGTGGCTGCCACACATTTTTTTACATGGGCATACATCCATGTAATATCTTCACATTTGAAATGCTCAGGGAAATTTGTTTTTAAAACCTGGAATTGTCAGGGAAGTTGAAAACTGAATGTACTGTATGTCTAGCCTAAAAATTCTGGGTGATTTGTAACATGTTTCACCACCATATGGCAGACTTTTCAGCATGTCATACGAAGACAATAAATAGACATGTATGATGAGACAGTAAACCAAGGATCATGCGTGCATCATTTTTTTTTTTTTGATGGTGCAAAAATTTAGAAAACAACCTTTTGCCACTTCATGTTGATTATTTTCAATCACCAGAGCGTAAAAAAGTGAAATAACGCTCTAATCTACCCATTCATGTCAATTAATTTTGATCAAGTTATTAGGGAATCCAAACTGCTTTTTTGGGGTCTAAAACTGATGTACACCTATATGTTAAGTGACCCTTGTAGTCCCAAGTTTTCAGATGATTTGTTCGATACTTTATGAAATCAATGAAACGCCTTGCCTGCGCCAACCACCTCACTGAAGTGGTTTCCGTTATGTACTCAGTTAAGTCAGTGGTACAGGTACATTGCGCAATTGCATTAGTTCCGTTCTTTTTCCTCACCTGTTATGTGCACGGACATGTCATAAACCCAGCGGTCTATATTTACGCGATGATAGACGCATGAACCTCTTAAACTGTATGTATGCAAATTCTTCTGGCTTATGTTTGCATCAGGTTATTAAACCTGCTGTGACCGACAAGGTTTGTTGCACTAACATAGCTGACACTTGGTGATCACACCGTTGGTGAAGACCCTGTTCGTTGTAACTCTTGAAGCTTCCTGATCAGACACCAGAAAGATTAGTAGTTAAGCAATAGAATCCTCGATGACAGATGAATGGTGTCCAAAAAGAAACCCAAGTGGCCACCACGGAGCGATTCACTCATGTAGCCTTTTTCGGGTATGATTACTGAAAGGCTGGGAAATAGTGGACCTGACGGCTGTGATCACCCATTCATACTGCTAGTGAAACAACAGAGGCTAGAATATCCAGTAAAATGAATTAAGAATTTTTTAAATTAAAAATGTATATACAGTACATGCATAACCATCTGAATGAAGAACTTTCTATACATGTAAATCTCTAAAGCTGACTAATATAAGATTCATCTTGTTGGGTTCAGGCGTTGAGACTAGTGTTGTTATCATTTGTTTTCTAATTTTTAGGGACATGGACTTGTTTGGGACATGGCGGCAACAACATTGTATCACTATCCACTATCCAGACCCCTCTTTGGACTACTGAAGAGACGCAATTGTGATGCCAAGCAGCATACTACATTCAGTCTCTCCTGAAGGTGAGAATTAAAACGATTTTCAGTATATCTAACCATTTATAGTGGTTATGTCAAGTTCTTAGCTATATTTCAGTAGCAAATGATAATGCCAGGTGGTCACACAATCACCTGGGCGAATGGCGAAAAATTAGGGAATTGCCAATAGAAAGGCAGTTTTCAAGGAAATTTAAAAGGGTTGGTTGGCGTTTTCCTTCTGTGTATAACATGTATGGAGGATCCATGCATGGAGAAGGAAGAGTTAATTATTATACAAAACAAATAGTCAATTGAATGTACATGTACACCTAGTTAGACCAGGGACATTTCAGGTAATATAAGCATGAAAATCTGGTAACTATCCATTAGGAAATGCAAAATCGTAAAGTGTGATAACCCTGCATGTAATGATAACTGCAAGTGACTGTGTGCACAAACAACATCCCGCCTGGATGTTTTATTTCAAGAGTTTGACAAAATGAAACTCGTTACAGATACAAGTATTGCTCAGTCTCGACTAGAACTTATACCATTCTGTACAAGTATTCTATAATATTAATATCTTCGAGTTCCTTTACGTATGATGGAGTATAAACTATACCTCACTGTATACAGTATAGTCTTCAGGACTGTTCAAATTTGGTGTTTGTGCAGATTGTGCTGCTCGGTCATCTGTGAACCCGTGTTTCTGCATCGCCCTTAATATTTCTGACTATTTTGCTCTGATATTGCCAATGGTATTACAAAGGTGGCGAATTGGAAGCTTTTCAGATTGCCAAATTTTGCACTTGACATTCGTTGCATTAACTCAGTGGTTAGGCTTAGTTGGTGGAGTCGGCTTGAATGCGAGCTCAATTATCCGACTGGGTATAATTGGTATTGTTCGTGAACGATGACCCAGAAGACGTCATCAATCGGGCGAGTGTTTCATTCATCGATGACTTGCGGTTTCTTGATCGCTTTCACTGCTCGATCATCTATTTCTTACAATGGAGATCCCCATAATGGACGTGTCGTGCCCTTTGGGTCTAAGCAAGTGCCTCAACCTTGCCAGCAATTTTCGATATGCAAGAGCAACAACTTGTGATTTCCTTTTGACTCCTTGATCAGTCTCTTTCTGTTTTTATTTTTTTACTTTTTCGGAGCGTCATATCCTTGCTAATTAAAGCCACAGGGGGCTCTGTAAGACAAAATAAAGCTGAACGAGAGTTCGAACGATGGCCAGATTGGAGATAGTACTTGCCAGGTTCCCATGCATTCATCCCCTGTCCTTGCAAAACCATGGGCAGAGCTGGAAAATAACACTGCACAACTTATTGCTTGGCGGTTGATAGGCGCAAGTACTTGATCTAGATAAGACATGGAGAACTGAAAAATTTATGAATGGAATGATGGGTTAAATCTATCATCTGTGGTTTGTGTGGTAAAGAATTCGCTTATGGCGGTGTTATTGTTGTTGCTTTGGTCATTTTTGGCGAAATTGCAGCCAGAATATTAAAAAAAATTCCATTAGTTCTGGTAGTTTTTCTTTTAAAACTTCAGCACACTGTGTTTCTGCCTGATTGGGCCCTTATTTTTAGGAGGCAAACATATCAGCCCCTCAAAGGTAAACATTTACATGTAAATTTGATGGCTAGTGCCAATTTTGGCTATTTTTCCGAGATGTTTTTCATCAACTTCTTAAAAAAAATATCAGTTTGAATGTGAAAATTAGGGTAAAGTTTTCAGTGTTTTTTGGGTCACTCTTGGACAGTCAGGAAAGTTCAGTTTTCAAAATGCAAGAACCCTGATTAAGATTATTAATGCTTTCTCTTCGTGATTGGTTACTCCGATCTATTCTGCAAATTCAAATCACCTGCAACTAAATGGAAATTATCTTTGTGCGTGGTAGACAGACCACGTTTATCTGAAGCTGCGATCAACTTAACAAATTTCGCTTTGACATACAGCACATGCCTTCTGTTTTTCTGGAATTAAGTTATTCCTGCAATGCACCTGACACTTTCAAACTGAACTCTTTTAAGCTGCAATTCTGAATTGGTGAAGGTAACCGCTGCCCTATGGCATGTGAATCCATGCTAAGTAGGAATGAGGTAACGCTTCTAGAGGGGATGTGATAAACTATAAAATGTCCAGCATTGAATAATGCATGCGGGGGTAATCCAAATATCTCGGACAATAAACAACAGCGACAACACTCACTTTCAGACTATTTTTTGCAGTGATTTTGAACCATCGCCTTGCTGTAATCCATTACATATTTTTTCACCCATGGCTAACTTCTCGATCAGCAGCTGCTTTTCCGTTCTTCAGATGCTCAATACTGAATATCTACCAATTATACACTTTTTTCAAAGATAATCCTTTACCTTCCAAAATACGAAACTAACAAGTTGTTCAGAGGGGCTTTATATTTGTCAGAATGAGCTGGGCCCATCATTCGTCAAGTTTTATTGACCAATTTCCGCTTTTGAAGACTCTTGACGTATACGATAAGGCTGAAGTTTCCGTTTGAATGATTTTCAGGCAGGTCGTAATGATGACTTGATCATGATACAACAAAAGGAAATGCTGTTAATGAAAAATATCAGCAATTTTTTTTGCCTAAATCAATATGGGCACCATCGCTGGCGCATGAGCAGCCACCTGTGATCAATTTCCGGACCAATCATTGCATAATAACGAGAATTGGATTTAATCCCATTAGGATAACTGCCCAATTTGACCACCTAACGGTAATATTCTTCATATGATTTCCATTAACCCGACTCGCCACAAGATGGCTCTGCATACACGCAAATAACAAGGTCCCAACTACACAGCGGGGGTCAAAACAATTGGAGATATCTTATCGTTTTTCTGGTATTTATGAATTCAATTAGAAACTGGGTGGTTCAATCGATGTTCTGCCCTTGAACTGTCTTGAAAGCTGTAAGTGAGGCGAATTAACGAACTCTGGTTCAAGAAATAATCTAATCCCTATCAATGGATTTCGATACTCTTACAACACACAAACATGGATGCCATCCACAGCTATTGAACTTATCCCTTGAATCCACCCTTGAATTTATCCCTTGTGTGCACATGAGCAGGGCGTCCAAAAATTATCCAAAATGTACATGTTCGTTAATGATTTTTCTTCCTCGAAAATGTGCTTTTCTGCGAGTAACTTTACGCACGCAATTTGATAAGTGGTATATTAATTCGATGTTGACATGGATGACATAAGGGTGCACGTTAAGTCTGAAAATCACTCAAATGATATAATTGAAATGTCCCCCATAGCGAACTTTACAAGTATAAATACAGAATAGTCCCTGCTCCAAATGGACTCAAAATATGACACCTGAAGGCCAAAGAATAACGATTTTTGATTTTCGTTTTTCCACGTTTTTTCTCTCAGGCAATCACTGCAAGCCTACGGGCCTCAAGGAGAAGCCCTCTTTCTCAGTGTCTTTGGCAGTGCAATAACTGCTCTGTATACACTGTAGTACAGCCCATAGTGACCAATGCCGAATAGTGTTTGTGTAACATTATTAGTATTACCGTTCGTTTCTGTTATTCATTTATTCCACGTGTTCTTGGCGTGTTTCCTTATCATGCACATGCCTAACATTGTTGGTGAAAGTAGGGCATAGACCTAATTGGCTGCTGCAATTTGCACATCGCAGATGTGTAATTTTGGAAAAACATTTCAATCAAATCACCGTGATTCAGTCAATGCATTTAAATTCTTTCGTGCATTCGGTAAATACACGTGTAGTTCGGGATAGTGTTTTGAAGTGTTTAACATCGCAGGCATTTGCTGGATTGTTTGCGTAGGTCTCAACAACATCGTGCCCAACTTTTTCTTCTTCTGCAATTTTGCCGTACACATTTCTGGCAAAACGCATATCGGGGTGTGGCCGTTGTTTCGCATTTCTCGATGGCTGTGAAAGGCACTGGTCAATCTCTATAATAACCTAAATTGAGTGAGAGCCGTCAGCAATTCTGACAGGTGACAATTCGGTAGCATTTTATACGGCTCGATAACGGATCTATAAAATTGGACCGTATTATAATCACGCCGAGGAGTGGGAGGCTGCGTGGTGCACCCACCTCACCCTCATCAACCCCCCATCTATTATTGACCATACATTGCCTCTACCCCTGCTGATTCCAATGTTATCGAACGAGCGTAACTGTTTCTCCCGATCTGGTTTCCATTATCGGCCGCAATTCGTGACAGCCAGCGACCCCTATGGACCGGGGGTACCTCGAGATGCTCGAACCTGACCGAAATGTTTTTGCGCAATCAGCCTCTCTGCGGGGGTGCTGGCTGGTGTTGAATGCCCATTGCCATGGGACCGGTCACAATTAATGGAGGTGCACAAAAGCGCGCGCTTTTAATTTGAAAAGGTATATTGTCTATACAAGTTGGCCATATGCGATTATAAATAAGCCTGCCGAAATTTTGCCCGTGTCATGCACGGTCCTTTGTTCGCGCCTCGGCGCTAGGCATCCGGCTCATGGGTCGATGCGATGCCAAAAATGTGCGACCATTCCTCACCAAAATGGCGGCTGGATCCCCCTGCTCCCACCCCCCTCCAGCCCATGCTTGTTCCGAATTGGATTGCCTCCCTCCCCCGCAGCGCTTTGCCATCCTACTCATGTAATATTGGGAGTGAGCAGTCGAGTAGGCTCCCATGAAAGTAGGATACTTTCATCAAATAACATGGCAGGGATGTGGCCAATGTGACAATTTGAAACCTGTGTGACAAATGCGACAATGTGACAATTTCTGTAAAAAAATGGAAAATAATGTGACAAATGCAACGAATAAAGAAAGAAACCTCTTTTATGTATGATTATAAGGGAGACTGGGCTCAAAAAAAAGTCTGTTGATGAAGAGGAAATTACCAAAAAGAAGGAAAAAGCCCACAAAATGTTGCATGCAGGAATGGAGATGTTACGTGAGGCCTGCAGTACTAGCCGCACAGATATTGTAAAAGTAGAAGCTGCAAATGCCATCATTCAAAGCGCCAAGGCGGCAATAGAGCTTGCTGATGAAAACTTGAATCAGTTATCCAAAACGTGTGTAAAAAGGGAAAAAATGAATAAAATGTAACATTTTTGCAGATACAGTATATTTTGTGAGAATTTTGATGAACTAAGAATCAGTTGCATAACATTTGCATGTGAGAAATGCGAAATTTGCATGTGGCAAAATGTGACAAATGTCCAATTCTTGGATGTGACAAAATGTAACATAGCTGGCCACATGCCTGACATGGCGAAGTAAGTTAAACTCAGGCTCGTGGCCCAAAAAATAAATACGGAATTCTTTAAATACTAACAAACAGTATTATTGGATACCACAGAGTTAGTCAAAACCGTTAAAATCATAATTAGCCTGCATTTACGAGCTTATTTGGTGAAAATGAAAAACTCCCCATTGCATTTGAGGCTTTATCCTACTCTCGCGGCCATGACAGTGGCTGACTGCAGCGCCACCAGTGGCGTTGCACACTCCCAATTGGAAGCAAGGGCAATCAGAAACTTTCGTACATTTGATTAAATATGGTGCTTTTCATTCTCAATTCGGGCATTATTCAGCAAGAATCCCTATATATGTACATGTACAGTATCTTGAGTAAAGTAATCTGTATGTGGGTTTTCTGCATGATACTTTGACATTTTGTGACGTGGAATTGCTTGCACACAGTATAAGGTCAGGTCATATATGCAGCTAAGGTCAGATTAGGCATATAAATGACACATCGGGGATGCCGTAGGGGAAATGTTTCGAACAGGTTGTTTATGCTTCCATTGATGTTTAAAGCTGCTTACATTTGTGCTTTCGACGTCCTTTAACGTCAGCAATGACGTTGGAGACCCAGTGGAAACAGTGAGAAATAATTGATTTTGAGCATCATTAGTTCTCTTTTAATGTTTTTCTTTAAATTAATATTGAAGGGAACGCTGATCGAAAGAGATTTTATAAGGGGTCCCATCAGCAGGGGTAAGTTACGATTGCCCCTTCGGCCCCTACTAAATCCAGCCAGAAGCCAGTGTCCTGCAGTCATACACCTGCCACAACTTGCCCCAAATTATGCTTCCCAGCATAGCTGGCTATCTTGTACAGTATGTACCGCTCTTTACATGTTCATTGTTGGGAATTATATCCCGTTTTGAAAGGAAAACTCAATTTTCGGGTAATAAGTTAAGCTGGTATCTACTACATTTTTCCACTTTTAAGATATGCAAAATGTGCATCCTATATCCTAAACTGTTCATTTATGTTGGTACTGTTTCATTTGCTTCCCTATGCAACAGAGAGCAATTAATCGTTGGGAATGTCTGCATTATACACTGTAAAAACAAATGTCTAACTTTTAGACACTTAAAGTGTTTTTTCGTTGTAGACAGGATTCATACCTTTA
>JAQFYZ010001187.1:0-26474 GCA_034695085.1 Cylindroiulus punctatus | reverse complement strand
TCCCTGACTTTTCCATGTTTTAAAAACAATTTCCCTGACTTTTCCATGTTTTAAAAACAATTTCCCTGACTTTTCCAGGTCTTGGATTAGTTTGAATTATCAAACTGTACTGATGTCATTGAGTGTTATACTGCTAGTGTCAAGTGCAAGTGTCATACTCGAAGGGGTGAAAGGTCATGCTTTTGTACACCGCTGACAGGGTGCAACAAAAGTTTAAAAAAGTACATTGATCACAATGTACTTTTTGAAAAAGACTGCATCTTTTCCAGGTTTAAAACGACGGCCACTTCCGGGCTAACAATTTGTTGCTCGTCAAAACAAATCCACCCAAATCCAACGAGTTTATCGTCATCGAAAAGCCGGTTACGAATCTCCGAGGTCAAAGGTCAACCCCATAGATATGCAAATCAGGCCGCTCGCTCTCTGCGTTTTTGCAAAAAATCCGAACGGTGACCCCCGCGGGGTCATGACCCCACCCCCCGCGGTTCAATTAGACATCCAGGGGCCAAAACGCGACCCCCTAATAATAAAATTTATAAAGGAAAAAAATCATTTATGGCGAAATTATGAGGAAATTAGCCGCCATCTTGAATAATTTGCGAATTTTTATTCCTAATGCATTCTTATTGAGGTTTCATTTTTGATAAACAGGTCACGAATTTCGGTAATTGATGGAATAAAAAATTCGAGGAGGGCGATTGAGGGTCGGGGTCGAAGGTCAACGATTTACCAAAACATTTCAATTTGAAAAAAATCTGAAGGGGTTTCGTTTTTGACTATTCAGAAAAAGGCGTTTTCTTAAATGTAACTGAAAAATGTCATTAAAAATATAAATTTTTCATTAAAATTTCTTTCCCCAAATTTAAATTTTGCATTAAAATTTCCCCCAATTTAAATTTTGCATTAAAATTTCCCCCAATTTAAATTTTGCATTAAAATTTCCCCCAATTTAAATTTTTCATTAAAATTTCCACAAATTTAAATTTTTCATTAAAATTTTCCCCAAATTTAAATTTTTCATTACAGTTTCCCCAAATTTAAACTTTTCATTACAATTTCCCCAAATTTAAATTTGTCATCAAAATTTCCCCAAATTTAAATTTTCAAGTGAAATAGTCTTAATTTCATGCAAATATAAACCTGATTTAATTTGTACGTATAAATTTGATTACTAAAGTTTAAAAAAAAAGATTTAAAAAAAAGGAAAATTTTTGTGGTTTTGGCTACTTTGGGAATAAAAGTAATGGATGAGAAAAATGAACCTCCCACTAAGATTTTAATGAAAATTATTTGGCAAAAACTACAAAACAAATTAAGCGAAATATTTATTTGTGGGTCGTAATTCAGCTTTTTATTACCCAAAAAAACGACATGGGGGGCAGAGGTGAGCAAAAACCCTTTTTTTCGTTTTTGGCAATTTTCGTTTTAATTTATGATTTTTATTTCTCTCAATTTCGTGTTTGCTTTGCAGTCCAAAATGGGTTTTTCTTCCCATTTTCACAGCGTGATTTTTCAATAAGATTTTGATGAATGTACTCGTTTAGCGTTTATTGTTACCCAACAGGATTTTATTTAAAATTAACAATTTCAAGAATCTCAGGGGGTTAAGGAATGTCCAAAAAGGTATTGTTTTTCATATGAAATTCGTATTTGATACAAGTTTTCTTAGTTCAATATTCAACTTATTTAACTGATTAATATTAAAATTCTGTAATTTAAAATAATCCCCAATTTTTTTTTTAAAAAAACCTAAATCATGAATTCCAAAATCATTTGGAGTACCAAAACCATTCCCAAAATTCCTAAATCAGCTCCCAAAACATCAAAATTCTGTAATGATCTTAAACAAACCCAAAAATTATTTTCAAAAAACCTAAGTCATCATTTTCAAAATTCCAAATCAGCGCCCAAAACATCAAAATTCTGTATTGATTTTAAACAATCCCAAAAATTATTTTCAAAAAAACTTAAATCACCAAATCGAAAATCATTTGGAGTACCAAAACCATTTTCAATTAATTCCTAAATCAGCTCCCAAAGCATCAAAATTCTGTAATGATTTTAAACAAACCCAAAAATATTTTCAAAAAAACCTAAATCATCATTTTCAAAAAACCTTAATCATCATTTTCAAAATTCCAAATCAGCTCCCAAAACATCAAAATTCTGTATTGATTTTAAACAATCCCAAAAATTATTTTCAAAAAAACTAAATCACCAATTCCAAAACCATTCCCAAAATTCCTAAATCAGCTCCAAAAATATAAAAATTCTCTAATGATTTTAAACGAACCCAAAAATTATTTTCTAAAAACCTAAATTATCATTTTCAAAATTCTGTAATAATTTAAACAATCCCAACAATTATTTTCAAAAAAACCTAAATCACCAATTCCACAATCATTTTGAGTACCAAAACCATTCCCAAAATTGCTAAATCAGCTCCCAAAACATCAAAAAAATTTAATTTGTGTAAAACGATTGAGCAAATCCGAACTGAAATTTGTGAAATTTGCGCTCCCCGCGGCGCCTTTCGTAATAAAAAACGCAACTTATTTGGGGAATAAAACCCGTCAAAAACCACATCGATATTCCCCCCCCCCCCCCAAAAAGCAGCGATTATTCAAATTTCAACATGGCGGCCGCGAGTTTTACGACCCACGAATTCGTTTTTATTTATTTTATTCTTCGCTCCGTATTTATTTCGTTAAATATATTTTTTCATTTTAAAGCTCAAAATGCTGGCCATAATTCATGGCCCAGCAGGAAGTTAGGTCTGAATCGTAAATCTCGCCAACTTTAATTCCACTCGCATGTTTTATTATTATTTTCGTTACCTTATACATGAATTTCGTACATTTGCGCCTTTTTTCCTATTTATAGCCTCCGCGTGGGACGCAATTAAAAAAAAAACAGCACGACGGGAATTAATTGAGCAAAAAATAACGAAACAAAATGGCGGTTGTTTAATGGAACTGAAAAAAATGGCAAGCTCCATCACGCGTGGGAATGAAAACATTCTACAACTTTTGTTTTCAAATTGTCAAATATTTAAGTTAAATATTTAGGGCTATTCCATTTTTCTAAAAAAAATTTTCGATGGTTGCCAAGGCAACGTTGCATCTTTCTTTTGCATGGTTGCCACGGTAACGTATCACCGTTCTTTCTTTTTTTTTGAAAATTCCACGTTCGATGGATGCCAAGGTAACGTTCCATCGTTATTTTTTTTTTGAAATTCCACGTTCGATGGTTGCCAAGGTAACGTTCCATCGTTGCTTTTTTTAAAATTTCCACGTTCGATGGTTGCTAAGGTAACGTTCCATCGTTCTTTTTTTTGATAAATTCCACGTTCGATGGTTGCCAAGGTAACGTTCCATCGTTCCCTTTTTTAAAAAATTCCACGTTCGATGGTTGCCAAGGTAACGTTCCATCGTTCCTTTTTTTTAAAAAATTTCACGTTCGATGGTTGCCAAGGTAACGTTCCATCGTTCTTTTTTTTTGATAAATTCCACGTTCGATGGTTGCCAAGGTAACGTTCCATCGTTCCCTTTTTTTAAAAAATTCCACGTTCGATGGTTGCCCAGGCAACGTTCCATCGTTCTTTTGCACCGAATTGCCACGTGCCACGGCAGGCCCTTTGGGTGTTAAAATGTGAAACACGAAAGCAACAAAATTACCAAAATTTCGAGGGGTGCCAAAAACGATGACTACACTTTTTGGAATTGAACGTCTGTCGAAAAGAGGATAAAATGGTGGGGATGGCAAAAGAGAGAAAAAAAACCTCGTATAATCCAAATTGAGTTCACATCTGTTTGCTTCTTAATTCTTAAAGGCTTTGCACGTAGTGAATTTTATTAGCCTCCGAAAATTGGAAGATTCTTCCAAAAATAATCATTTTATGACCAACCTCAAAAACCTGGTGAAAACGGAAATGGGGCTCGTTTAGAAATCAGGCAAAATCAGAGCCCAATTTCCCAAAAAATGAACATTTCACGAATATTACAAATTTAAACTTAAGACGATTAGTCCCTTTTTACCATGCTTATTTTTTACCATGCTTATTAATTAGGTCGTTTTTTCTTAATTAGAACGTGTCCAATTAGCCATTTTCGCCCAATTAATCATTCATTAATTTGATCGATTTCCTAGCGGGGGGTCCCAGATATAGAGACGACAAAATTTAGAAATTAGCGACACGCAATTAATCATTCATTAGCCAAATCCTTAATGAGATCCATTGCTACAACAAGTTACAATAGCGCGAAAAAAAATGGCGGCCGTCACGTTCCATTTGTCTAATTAATAATTAATCGATAATTGAGATTTATCACAGTCGATCATTTCCGGAGGACTTATTTCGGCCAAGGCCCGTATTTCACAGTCAAATTAAATCAATTTCATTTCATTTCCAAGATTTTAATTCTATAATTCCAAACACTTTTCGAATTTCTCACCACACATTCACCACCCCATATTACATCAGTTGAATATTGCTTATTTTTGCAACATTTTTTTCTGTGTTTTTTTGAGCATTTTTCGTTTATGTTATTAATGATAAACGATCGTGTTTTGACTTCTTTATTTCTTAAGTCCTTCCAGAGTCGTATCTCAGTTTTCTCTAGCGTTTTCTTATTCCTGGCTTGATTTGTGCGCATTTTTTGCAACTTTAAACAGCGCAATTGGAGGCGAAAGGTATCGCACGCCGCGAGGGGTCGCCCCTAAAGGCTCGATTTTCCGGTTTTCTTCACCCCTTAACCCCTTAAACCCCCTAAGAGCATTAAAAAGGGATAAAAATATACCTTTTTGGTAACCCCCCCTCCTCCATTTCGTGTCTTACCCTTTCAAAAATCCTGCATTTTAGGAGGTTTTTCAGTTCCTGTTCAGTGGCCCCTTGACCACTGGTCACTCGACAATTGACCACAGGGGTCGTCGACCCAAAATCAATTTCACAAATTCGGATTTGGCCCACTATTAATGTCCCATTGTCCCTCATTGCCTCACATCATTTTTTTAAAAAAATTTAAAAATAAAATGCATTCAAAGAAATTTCAATTAAAAAAACTGCATTATAATGTACTGTACATGTTTCAAAATATAAACATAATATAAATATAAATTTTAAAAATAAAATGCATTCAAAGAAATTTCAAAGAAAAAAACTGAATGTTTTAAATATATAGTACATGTTTTAAAATATAAATATAAAATTGTACAGTACATGTTTTAAAATATAAACACAATATAAATATAAATTTAAAAAATAAAATGCATTCCAAGAAATTTCAATGAAAAAAACTGAATGTTTTAAATATATAGTACATGTTTTAAAATATAAACATAATATAAATTTAATTTTAAAAATAAAATGCATTTAAAGATATTTCAATAAAAAAACAATTATAATGTACTGTACATGTTTTAGAATATAAATATAAATTTTAAAAATAAAATGCATTCAAAGAAATTATAATGGATCTGTACACATATTTATCAAAAAAAAAAAACGCAAAACGCTTTAAATTTACTCCAAATATGTTTTTTTCCCCAATGGGCTATACCCTAAACACATCATTGTGAGTGTAGCTTTCTATTGTTTTCCCAATTCGATTCAGGGGGACCCCCTGGTGGCCCCAGATCAAACAAAAATGGCGGAAATTTCCTCGTTTTTGGGACCTCACGCTGACCGAGCACAATCGAAAATTGAATCGAATCGAAATTCGATCCCACGTCCATATCAGGTGCGAAATAAACAATACCAAAAACAAAAACATGCCCAACGCCATTTTTAAGGACATACAATAATCAGCCAATCGAATTCCCGAGCACGCTGGGAAAAAATGTCCGCCTTTCCTCAACAGGAATATGTTTTTTCCATGGTAACCTTAGTTTCGTTGGTTACCATAACAATTTTCTTTCTGTTTATCATAGCATCGTTGGTTACCATAGCAACAATATTCTTTTTTTCATTTATAGAACTCGGGTGCACGGTTGCTATGGCAATTTTCTTTATAGAACGCCACGTGCCATGGTTGCCATAGCAACCACCGCTTCCACAGCGTACGTTCCTTGGTTACCATAGCAACGATCTTTATCTTTATAGAACAGTGCGTTCCACAGGCTCGGTTACCATGGCAACGTTCTTGCATTCAATCAATGGCAATTATTTTTACCATACCATTTTTACCATACACCATGTTGAATGGCGTTTTTGGAAGGAGGAAACATGTGGCAAAGGTCAACGCATCCGGGGGAGGGGGTTAAGGGGGAGGGAAAACCACATGGCCCCGAAACCGAAACCACAAAGTTTTCTGTTTTACACCAGAAAACGGATCGATTTAATAAAATAATTGAAAAAATTTGGTTGGTAAGTCCTCGAATGCTGGTTAATTACTGTCGGAAAGTGAAATCCGTTGATTTAGTTGTAATTTCACCAATTGTAATAAAATTGTAAATTGTAATAAATTGGGCTTTTCCTAACAGCACCTGTCCACAAGCCAGCAATTTATTTAGTATTTAGATTAGATAGATTTAGCGATAATTTATCACGCCTTAAATGTGGTCAGCAAAAGTAACTCCATTGTCGGAGTGGTCAAGATGGCGCCTCTGTTCCCCTATTGTGGGTATCGGCACGAGACGCCAATCACCATAAAAACTTTTACCAAATCTTTTTTTTTGCCCTTTCTTTTGTTAAACGTAACAGCTCCAGATGCAGGTCTTGGCGATTTTGTCGAAATCGTAAAATTAGCTAATTTTCCGCCTTTTCGACGTCCATTTTCAGTTTGAAAAAAATGCATAGACTTAACGACGCCCATTCGATCCCATTAAGATTGAAGGCCATTGAAAGGTGGCTTCAAATCGTAAATTACTCCAGATCGCCACGTAATCCTAACCGCTATAAAACACACCAACATGGCGCTTTTAGACCCCCTGTTTAAAACAATTAGATCATAAATTCCCATTTACTTTAAAACATCATTTCTGAAATCCCAACCATAATATCACTCCAAGATTTCTCAAATCCCAACCATGATATCATTCCAAGATTTCTAAAATCCCAACCATCATATCATTCCAAGATTTCTGAAATCCCAACCAAGATATCTTTCCAAGATTTCTGATATCCCAACAATGATATCATTCCTAGATTTCTCAAATCCCAACCATCATATCATTCCAAGATTTCTCAAATCCCAACCATAATATCACTCCAAGATTTCTCAAATCCCAACCATTATATCATTCCAAGATTTCTCAAATCCCAACCATGATATCATTCCAAGATTTCTAAAATCCCAACCATGATATCATTCAAAGATTTCTCAAATCCCAACCTAATATCATTCCAAGATTTCTCAAATCCCAACCATGATATCATTCCAAGATTTCTCAAATCCCAACCATGATATCATTCCAAGATTTCTCAAATCCCAACCATAATATCATTCCAAGATTTCTCAAATCCCAACCATGATATCATTCCAAGATTTCTCAAATCCCAACCATGATATCACTCCAAAGATTTCTCAAATCCCAACCATCATATCATTCTAGGATTTCTGAAATCCCAACCATGATATCATTCCAAGATTTCTCAAATCCCAACCATAATATCATTCCTAGATTTATGAAATGCCAACCATGATATCACTCCAAGATTTCTGAAATCCCAACCATGATATCATTCCGAGATTTCTCAAATCCCAACCATGATATCATTCCGAGATTTCTCAAATCCCAACCATGATATCCTTCCAAGATTTCTCAAATCCCAACCATGATATCACTCCAAGATTTCTGAAAGCCCAACCATAATATCATTCCACGATTTCTCAAATCCCAACCATGATATCATTCCATGATTTCTGAAATCCAACCATAATATCATTCCAAGATTTCTCAAATCCCAACCATAATATCTTTCCAAGATTTCTCAAATCCCAACCATGATATCACTCCAAAGATTTCTCAAATCCCAACCATCATATCATTCTAGGATTTCTGAAATCCCAACCATGATATCATTCCAAGATTTCTCAAATCCCAACCATAATATCATTCCTAGATTTATGAAATGCCAACCATGATATCACTCCAAGATTTCTGAAATCCCAACCATGATATCATTCCGAGATTTCTCAAATCCCAACCATGATATCACTCCAAGATTTCTCAAATCCCAACCATCATATCACTCCAAGATTTCTGAAATCCCAACCATGACATCATTCCAAGATTTCTCAAATCCAAACCATGATATCATTCCAAGATTTCTCAAATCCCAACCATGATATCATTCCAAGATTTCTCAAATCCCAATCATGATATCACTCCAAGCTTTCTCAAATCCCAACCATGATATCATTCCAAGATTTCTCAAATCCCAACCATGACATCATTCCAAGATTTCTCAAATCCCAACCATAATATCATTCCAAGAGTTCTGAAATCCCAACCATAATATCATTCCAAGAGTTCTCAAATCCCAACCATAATATCATTCCAAGATTTCTCAAATCCCAACCATGATACCCTTCCAAGATTTCTCAAATCCCAACCATGATATCATTCCAAGATTTCTCAAATCCTAACCGTTTCAAGTGCACCGTTTTCCATTTCACTTTAGAAGTGCCAAGATGGCGGCCATTGTTCATCCCATGATGCATCTCCAGAAGTCCTCGAGTTTTATATGACTGAGAAAGAGAATCTCATGTTTTATTCACCAAGCAGGCAATTTTCATCGTCCATACTGAGAACCCTTGTCTCTTCATTTGCATACAGAGTTCCCCCTTTTACCCCTTTATCACCCTCCCCCTCCCCCCATCGTTGCTCTATTTATAATTATTACACATTTCTATACAAAATTTCGCCTCTTTTGTTGTTACGCCACTCGCTTGCAAATCAGTCGATAAACGTCCACTGCGCATGCGCGGCGCAATTAATTACTCTTAGGCCTAACGACGCCGTTTAATGAGCGCCGGAAAAATCGGCCATTTTTGACCGTATCTTAAAACGCATTCTAATTTAATGTAATGGAAAAAAATTTATCTAATGGAAAAAATTAGGCTCGAAATCTTGGAAACATGCAGATCAGGGCAGAATTAGACAACTTCTAATGCAAAAACCAGCACTTTATTTTAAGGCCCATTGAAAGTGCGTTGCAGGGTTCATACTCAAATTTACAAAATCATTTCCCTGACTTTCCCTGACAACCCAAGAAAATTTCCCTGCCTTATAAATCGTGTAGAAAATTTTTTTAAACCAAGCTCATGAGAAAAATATAATGTTTATTAATATCAACTTTTGGAAATGGTCAGCAGAAATCTCAAAATAATTAATGAACATGTAAAAAATGACGTTTTGGGTATTTTTTGGGATGGAATTTATTTTTCAATTTTATTTTGTTGGCAAAACTGTTATTTTCCCTGACTTTTCCCTGATTTTACAGCAAAACCGTAGTTTTCCCTGACTCTCCCTGACCATTTTGCTCTTCCCTGACTTTCCAGGTGCGTATGAACCCTGTAATTTTATGCAGTGCAGAAACTTACTATCAATATAGACTTTATTTTCATTTATTTTCATTTAGTTTCATTCGAAATTATCTTATCTGTCTTAATTAGGTAAATTCAATTGCAAAACATCACATTGCAAATGTTCATCAGACGTTGCAATTTGGCTCGAAGATGAGCAGCCTAAGTGTTCGTGTCCACATCACAATTCACGTTCATTTCCACGTAAAGAAATGAATAATCTAGTGTTCTAACGAGTAATTTGTACTCATTTCCAAGTTCAAAATCGTCTAATCGTGTGTTTAGGTCGGCCACCTTCTAAAATGTTGAATTTAAACAATTTAATTGTTTCTGCCCCACCCTGTACACGTTTGATAACCATCATAAAACGCCTGTCTTTCTTTCCCATTCCAGAACGGTTGCCATGACAACGTTCTACGTTGTCATGGCAACCGTCGTAGAACGTCACCATGGTTACCAACAGAACGTCGCGTTCCACGTTGCCATAGTAACATTCCACTGACGTTGTGGGAACCATAGATAAACAGACAAAAAGATTTTACCTCAAAAAACAACAAAAAACAACAAAAACTGAACGAGGTTTTGACGGGGGTCCCAAGAATTCCAGAAGTTGATTATGAAATAGCGCCGGTAAATTTCAAGGAAGGATTTCAAGGAACAATTAAGTTGGTGGTGGCGCCACTTAAAACGGTAGGATTTCCAGGAACCGATAAAATGCGATAAGGGCCGCAATTAGAAGGTCGTTTTTTGGAAGCATCAACCCATAAACGGTCCGAAAAGGCCTAACCTCCAATTAATCCTGGCCTGTTTTATCATTCCCTCCTCCATCACTCGATATTCTTACAAAAGCGATCCTGTCGCTTCTCCTCGGATTATTTTTAGCTCGTTTTTCGATCTGTTTAGCATTTTTGCATTTTTTTTTTCCTCCGCCCTCCTGGTCTCTCTTACCGAGAAATATTTTTATTTATAGAAATGATTCACTGCATTCGGCTTTAATACCCCGTCACGAGTTGCATTTCACGCCGAGCTATTTCCATCAATCGAACGTCTCCAATGGGAAACAAAGGGCCCTAAGCGCCCCCTGGGGGTCCCAGCGCATCTTCGGCTGGGGCACAAAGGGCCGAGGGAAACTATTTCGCACTCGGACACACAAACTGGACAGTGGTTAGGCCCAGTGACCATTGGTCAGTCGAGATGGGATTAGGGCCCCTAAGCTCTCAGTTTGCCACCCTAGGTGAGGCCAGTCAACAGGGGTGTATGTGTGGGTCAAAGGGGTGCACCATAAATGGGTAGACCAGTGGTCAGTAACGCTTCAAGGATGGTAACAAGTAGTTATACCCATTATAATACCCATATAATAATTAGATATTATTACTGCAGTATAAGATTAGAATTACTCATTGAATATGATTTGATAAGCATTCGACTTGTACACTGTATGTTTTCGCAGCTGATGCAACAACAATAGTAATAGACGAAATCATCGATGAAAATATAATTTCACGACCACGCTCGATGTGGGAAGCGAAAAACCAATTAAAAACTACATTTCATCATTTTCGAGGCAAAAAATGACGCCATGGCGGCCAATTAAGACTCGATTAAGCCGAATTGGTTACGTCATCGTTTCGCAGGTGCCAGTCGAGACCCACTCGTTTTAACTGCCACCGACAATAAAACGAAATTAAATTTAATTTCATTAACAAATTTCAAAAATACTGCTAGTTTCGCTTTTCGTTCGACAGCCGGCGCTGCCGACGTTACCATGGCAACGAATTTCTTTCTTCTCGAGTGACCATGGCAACCGTGTTCTATGGTGTTCTACGTATTCGACGTTACCATGGCAACCGTGTTCTACGTGTTCGACGTTACCATGGCAACGAAGTTCTTTCTTCTGGAGTGACCATGGCAACCGTAGAACGCGGTTGCCATGGTTACTACCGCTATTCGAACGCCACGTGCACAACAGCACGTGGGGCAGCACTAGGAAAGTTAATGCACCTGTACATGTTAGGGCACATTCCTGAATATTAACTGAACTAATGTTCCCCTGATCTTTTCAAATGATAAACGCATTTGCTATAAAATGGAATGGCAGGGTTCAGACTCAGATTTACAAAGCAATCTCCCTGACTTTCCCTGACTATCCCTGACCAACCCAAGAAAATTTCCCTGACTTTTTGCAAAAAAGTGAACTGGTTATTGCAAAAAATTTTAAAAAGAAAAAAATTTGCTATTTTTTTATTTTTATATATAACATGCAAAAAAAATGATCCGATTTTCGAAAATTTTTACAGAAAAAAAAGCAAAAAAGTGAACCGGTTATTGCAAAAATTTTGCATGAAAATTAACCAGTTTCGCAAAAAAAAAATGGTTTTCACTGCTGACTTTCCCTGAATTTCCAACAAAAACGTACAGGTGCAAGGTACAGGTGAATGGAAGATGAACACTTTTTATAAGCTGATTACTATAGTCATAAGTAACTAAATAAATCAAGATCCAAAATGAATGCCAGGTAGCGTGGTCACCCTGTAATAGGGCCCAGATAGCTTAATTCCTCCCAAACTGAAATGAAACACCTTAGCAATTGGGGCCGATCTATTTGCGGCCCAATGCCCTTAGGGGTCATCATCGAGTCCCCTATTCATTTATAGGGCACGTAGGGAATCGAAAACCCATCAATTTCGATTGTGACCGTCGGTGGGCGGGGCGCCCCCTGGGTCCCTCCCGACCCCTGACCCCCCACCCCCAGATTAAAGTCACCGGCGAAATTCCGACACATCTGAAATTATTCACGCTTTTCCGTGTCATTAATTCGGGGATGGTCAGATTAGGCCCACAATCGATGGCCCCCAAAAGAGGTTAAAAGGTCATCGAAACACCCCGCTATTAATTAGCTAATTAATGCAACTTTGCAGGGTAATTATTTGGCTTTTCGAGCCTGATCGCGAAGGGGGGCCCAAGGGGGAACCCCTTCCGCATGCATAGCCTAAGTTCGATAATGCATAGGAATTTTTTTTGGGATGCACATGTATACTTCGTTGAATTTTCGTGCAATTTTGTTGAATTTTTTCTGCTGAATTTTTACTTTTTACAAAATCCCAGCATATGTACTTCGTTGAATTTTCGTGCAATTTTCCTGAATTTTTACTTTTTACAAAATCTCAGCACATGTACTTCGTTGAATTTTTGTGCAATTTTGCTGAATTTTTACTTTTTACAAAATCCCAGCACATATTCTTCGTTGAATTTTCGTGCAATTTTGCTGAATTTTACTTATTAAAAAATCCCAGCACATGTACTTCGTTGAATTTTCGTGCAATTTTGTTGAATTTTACTTGTTACAAAATCCCAGCACATATACTTCGTTGAATGTTCGAGCAATTTTGCTGAATTTTTACTTTTTACAAAATCCCAGCACATATTCTTCGTTGAATTTTCGTGCAATTTTGTTGAATTTTACTTGTTACAAAATCCCAGCACATGTACTTCGTTGAATGTTCGTGCAATTTTGCTGAACTTTTTTTTTTTGCTGAATTTTTACTTTTTACAAAATCCCAGCACATGTACTTCGTTGAATTTTCGCGCAATTTTGCTGAATTTCTACTTGTTACAAAATCCCAGCACATGTACTTCGTTGAATTTTCGTGCAATTTTGCTGAAGTTTTACTTGTTACAAAATCCCAGCACATGTACTTCGTTGAATTTTCGTGCAATTTCGCTGAATTTTTACTTTTTACAAAATCCCAGCACTATCAGCTTCCAAAACAGAACTGCTGCAGGCCCACTTTTCATATCCAGTTTAAATTTCACACACCCTGTAATTGTAATAATTGTAATATTGTAATAATTGCAATAATAACACACCATGTAGCCTTCATAAAAGCGACCCGGTGTCTATTAGAGACACCGAGCTCGCATCCCAAATTTCTGCAAACATCAACACGAGTTGAATTTGGTGGCATGAAAATGTCTTCCCCCCCACCCTGCACCCCCTGAATGCCCAGTGGTCAAGCGTCCTTGGTTCGACCCCTCTTCACAAAGGGCACAAAAGGAAGGAGTGCGTGGCCGGGGGCGGGTCAGTCGACAAGGGTGAGCTTTTTGGCGAGTGTAAGAAACATTAACGGGGGTGACAACGAGCTACGAAGGACATAAAACTGCGGGGGGGCCAGCGATAGTGGACACTGGTCAATGGATCGGTCATCCGGCTTCCAATTTCGACCGAAATTGGCCGAATTCTTGGGGGGGAACGTCCCGAAGCCCTTACGACGAACAATAAGGCCTTTGCATCAATTTGGGCCTCACAAATCCCAACACGTAGCTGTAACTAAGGTGTCACGAGCCCTATACACAGGAAAAACAATGGTTGTACGAGACTTCAAGTACAATGCATCACAGCTCACCACACTCAAGATAGAACATCATGAAATTAAGGATGATGACTGTTGGGAATGATGTACTGACTTTATGTACATGTTCAATGTATATCACGTGTACATGTATCTACATTTTAATTCACTTTTAAAGTTGGATTTCATGCACGTGCTACACCACGTGTCTGCATGGTTACCATAAACAGAACGAATAGCACGCTGGTTGCCATGGTTACTACTGTATATTCGTAGAACGAATGTTCACGCGCAGCGCGTGATGTGGTTGCCATGGTTACTATTGTATATTCGTAGAACGAATGTTCACGCGCAACGCGTGGTTGCCATGGTTACTATTGTATATGCACAGAACACGTTCTCGTGCAGCGCTTGGTTGCCATGGTTACTATTGTATTTACGTAGAACAAGTTCACGTGCAGCGCGTGGTTGCCATGGTTACTATTGTATATAAGTAGAACGAATGTTCACGCGCAGCGCGTGACGTGGTTGCCATAGCGACCATAAACAAACAAAGCAAACACGTGTCGTTTAGCCACGTGCATTTTCAATTCAGCCAAAACAAAAATGTCTACATTTAAGTTTAAATTAAAGTTGCGAAAATAAAGCAACGTTTTTTTTTGTTTTTGTTTTCCGATGCGTTTCAGAGGCATGATTTCTGTTACCTGCCACTAGAGGACGGGGCCGTTGATTGTGTCGAAAACCAGGTAAAATGTTGACGTTTAAGCAAAATGATTTTCAGTTGAGGGGGGCCATAAAAAGCGTAATTTATGACCGGGCCCCATCGGCCGCGTTTGAGTGACAGGCGTCAGTTTTTCGTAAATACGACTTCATTGTTTTCGAGCCGTCCTAACCTCACACCTTTTTTATTTTTATTTTGTTTCTACCTGTGCTTCTGGGGCCATAGGCCATACCTGCCTGCCATTATACGACGCCCTAAGGACAGGAGCTGCTTTTTTTGCTTTTTTATATCGTGTTATTTGGTGGTTTTTTCAGCGTTTTCTCAGCGAATTTTTTGGATTGTTGGGATATTTGTGATCCACTCGTCTATTGTTTATGCCCCTCAAAACAGCTACTAAATCGCAGAAACGCCATTCCTGGGAAAAACTCGTAAATTTGGACATGATTATTTGCTGTTTTTGGCCAAATATGGTATGAAAATCTCATGGAAAATCTGGAGTTGCGATGTTTTTAAAAAATTTACCAATAAAACGAATGGCAGCCTCATTAAAGCTTAGTTAATTCTTGCATAAATAATTAAGGACGGATCGATAAGGCTAGCCGGACATCAAATCGATGTTTCATATCGATTATCGCCTCGATATCCTGGTAATAAACTGGGTTAATCAGTGGGGTCACTGAGGTCACTATGGACAATAGTCGAAATTCCAGTGTTAATTCCAGCGTTATTCCCAAAAGGGATTGAATTAAGTTACGAATTTCCTGTTAAGGAACTTGGATTTGGTTTCGATTTA
This sequence comes from Cylindroiulus punctatus, assembly GCA_034695085.1. Classification (NCBI taxonomy): domain Eukaryota; kingdom Metazoa; phylum Arthropoda; class Diplopoda; order Julida; family Julidae; genus Cylindroiulus; species Cylindroiulus punctatus. The sequence goes on along the minus strand of JAQFYZ010001187.1, from coordinate 11,084 downwards.
TCCGCTAAATTAATCATAAAAACGTACATCCTGCATTGTTGAAATTTCGCAAAATAAAATTTAGGCTGCCTCTACAGGTGTCCCATGAAAACATTATTCGGACTAATTTTATAACACTGTTGAAATTTCGCAAAAAAAAAATAAAAAAATTCAGGCTTCGTCTACAGGGTGTCATGAAAAGGTAATTATTCGACTACATTTATGAAACTTGAAATTTCGCAAAAAAAATTCAGGCTTCGTCTACAGGGTGTCCCATGAAAACGTCATTATTCGACTACATTTATGAAACTTGAAATTTCGCAAAAAAAAAAAAAAATTCAGGCTTCGTCTACAGGGTGTCCCATGAAAACGTCATTATTCGAATATTATAACACTGTTGAAATTTCGCAAAAAAAATTTCAGGCTTCGTCTACAGGGTGTCCCATGAAAACGTCATTATTCAGACTAATTTTATAACACTGTAAAAATTTAGGCCAAAATTTCAGATAATTACTGGAAATTCTTGGCTGTAAATCGTTAATTTCACAAATTGCTGTTTATTGTCTTCAGCAACAACCAAAATATAAGTTGGGATAAAAATCAAGGTTATATTCAATCGAGCATGCTTGCTTATTTACAATTTCATTTATCATTCATTTGGCCAAATGCCAACAGCAGCAAATTCAAAAATCAAAATTTAACCAATTTTTCCTGGTAGGGCGACGTTAACCGTCGATTAAAACCAGTTTAATCGTCGGTTAGCTAACGGCGGTGTCAGATTGATGAAAGCAGTAAAAAATTGAATTAAAATTGGGCCGACGTTTCCTGAATTGGGAAAAACCTGAAATTTTTATTAGGCTTTCTAATTAGCCAAATTCGCTTTGGGTGATTTATTTTAATAGTTTGGCCATTGTCAAAACTGTCAATTAAGGGGGCCGAGAACAACGAGCATTTCAGCATTATTTCATAATAAAATAAAAGCTGCTTTTGGCTCGCTTCGTTTTTAATGTCAAGTTTTTCTGATTTTTTGCGTTGAAATAAAATCACTTAAAATTTCAAGTTTTGACGAAACCACTTTGCTTCCCCGGGCCTATTATTAATATCATCATAATTGTATCCATTATTATTAATACACACCTGTGCTGTAAATATTTCGAATATATGAAATTAAATTATCACTCGCTAAACCCTTAATCTGCCAAAAAAAATGAAGACATTTCACCGAAACTTGCTCGAAAAGTTTGTGATTTTTAAACCGATTGTGATTATTTTCTGATTTTTCTGATTCTGATTTAATTTTTGATGTCTTTAAAAATTTGTTAAAGGAAATTTTACAGTCCCCAGAAACTAAATTTTTAACGTCCCTGATTTTTAATCTGATTCTGATTTTTTTTTCTGATTTAATTCTGATTTTCAAATATTTAATATTTGATGTCTTTAAAAATTTGTTAAATTAGATTTTACAGTCCCCAGAAATTAAATTTTCAACGTCCCTGATTTTTAATCTGATTCTGATTATTTTCTGATTTTTCATGTCTTTAAAAATTAGTTAAATGAAATTTTACAGTCCCCAGAAATTAAATTTTTTACCGTACCTGATTTTTAATCTGATTCTAATTTTATTCTGATTTAATTCTGATTTTTGATGTCTTTAAAAATTTGTTAAATAAAATTTTACAGTCCCCAGAAACTAAATTTTCAACGTCCCTGATTTTTAATGTGATTCTGATTTTTAAATATTTAATTTCTTTAAAAATTTGTTAAATTAAATTTTCAATGTCCCTGGTTTTTAATCTGATTCTGATTTTATTCTGATTTAATATTTCATGTCTTTAAAAATTTCTTCAATTGAATTTTCAACGTCCCTGATTTTTAATCTGATTCTGATTTTTTCTGATTTAATGAATTTTTAAATATTTAATATTTGATGTCTTTAAAAGTTTGTTAAATGAAATTGTACAGCCCCCAGAAATATATTTTCAACGTCCCTGATATTCCAGGTTTGCAAAATGTCCCTAGCCATTACAAATGCGAAAATAGGACATTTGTGAATGAAATCAAAATGGCGGATGACCATTGCTAATAAGAATGGATATAAAGTACCCTTTTGTGGAATTTTTCCCAATAAGAGGGTCAAGCGATCTAAAGATAGCACATTCACATGAGTTTGACCCTTGGGCAAAAAACGTTGAATTCAACAGGGGGAGGAGGAATTCGCGATTGAAGGACGAAATGGTCAAGTCACATCGAAAAATGAAACAATGAAATGCTCACTCAGCCCTGGCCATGGTCAAGCTTGACCACTGGGTCAAAACTGACATCAGTGACGTCATTTCCATCTAAGAGTTGTGTCACTACTGAAGTGAGACGTAAATGTCACTGTTAACGTACCAAATACGACACACAATTAAATCAGAAAATTATCACGAAAAACCACGTTAAGTTAACGAGCAAAGAGATTAACTAATTGAAATATCGTATAATGGCTGCTTCGGATATCGATAAAACAAGCCTATAAAAATTTACAAAAAAAATAAATAAAAATAAAAAAACTGGTTCGATAAAACGAGCCCCATATCAAATAACGTTTTATAATAAAAAAAATACTTCAACTGAAAACAATATTTCGTTAATTGCGATCAAATAAATTTCAAATCATCACTGATTGAATATTAATTGAAGTAATAATTGCTACAGATTTAAGTCTGAACATGAAGCCTTTCTCGTAACAAACTTAAGTAAAAAAAAAGACTCAAAATCATGACGTTTAATAAACTAACTCATTGTTATCAAGCAGGTTTTTTTTGTCGAAATCAATTTGTTTTATACCCAGCAACACGTGGTTTAATTGGCGAATTAAATTCGTTTTCTTGCCTCACTGCCGAATTCGAGTCTCGATACGAAACATCGATTTGCTCACCTCATCGTCGGATGCAAAAAAATAAAGTGATGATAAAGTTTAATTTTAATGGCGAGCCAGAAAATCCCGGATTTTCCTAATTTGGCTTCGACTCCGAGCCACCCCCTCGACCCCCTTCATTGAAATCTCTTTTTTTAATTTCTTACTTTTCTCCTCCGCGTTTATAACAATCACGGCGATTATTATTATTATCACAGGCGATGGGTTGAAAATTCGGTGATTCATCGGATTAATTCTGCCGAAAAACCAGTTGATCATTATTTAGTGAATCATCCGCCGTTGCGCCATAGGGAAATAAAGGGTGGACACGGCTTTTCATAATGCAAATCCTACTTGTCAATGTCTTGTACGGCGTTTGGTGTTTCACTTAATTTCAAAATACAGTGTATACTGTACATGTACATACTGTATTAAAGAGCAATGCTGCCACGTTGCCATTGCTACATGTATGGTTGATACATTCCATCGTTGCCATAGCTACAGTGTACATCTATAGTTGTTACGTTCCATCGTTGTCATGGCTACATCTACGGTTGCCACGTTCCATCGTTGCCATGGCTTATCACAGTTGTCACTTTCCATCGTTGCCATGGCTACAGTGTACATCTATAGTTGTTAAGTTCCATCGTTGCCATGGCTACATCAATGGTTGTCATGTAGAACGCCACGTTCCATCGTTGCCATGGCTACATGCATGATTGTCACGTTCCATCGTTGCCATAGTTACATCTAGTTCTCACGTTCCATCGTTGCCATGGCTACATCTATAGTTGTCACTTTCCATCGTTGCCATGGCTACAGTGTACATCTATAGTCGTCACGTTCCATCGTTGCCATGGCTACATCTATAGTTGCCACATTCCATCGTTGCCATGGCTACATCTACAGTTGCCACGTTCCATCGTTGCCATGGCTGCATGTATGGTTGTCACTGTTTCGTTCTCTTTATACTGCGGCACGTGCTCGTCGTCATGGAAACGATCAACAATCGAGCACTCAAAATTGGAGGAGCAGAAAGCAGTGTTCGCCCCCTCAACTTGGCCAGTTTGTGGTTGTCATGATTTGTTCATCCCATACTGTACATGGTATCTGGTCACTCGTACACATACTATATAAACCCACGAACAACACGACCTTGATAAAATCCCTCAAAACTAGGATTTGTTAAGCAAAACCATTTTTTGTATTTTTGCGAAATCCGAAGGATTATTCAGTTTTAAAAATTATTTCGCAGCTGAAGGATAAAAAAAAATTAGCGCAGGTGCCAAATTAAAGCGGAATTTTTCGACTGGTTACGAATGTCGCGGATTAATGATAATAAAATAACATACCAGTTTGCTTTTCCCCCCCTGTTAATATTTTCCTCCTACTCCATCATCCGTGAATTCGATTCGCGATTGGCTAATTCGTGTTAATTTTTTTTTATTATCACTATTATTTTAATACGAAGTTTATAATTCCCAGAACAGGTAAGGCGCGATTAAACTGCGCCCCTGGGCACGGATAAACGAGCCCCAGATCCTGTTAGCATTAATATAAGAAAAGAAAAATGCACCCCTTTTATTATTTGCCATAATGGCGTAATTTCGAGAAATCAAAACTGGCTTCATTAAAAGTTGCAGATCCGCTCCCAAATCCTGCCCGCATTTATTTATTCGCATTTTACAGTTTTTCTAAGGAAGTTTTTTTGTTTTTTTTTTTGGAAAAAACCAAAAGCATGTCGACATTTTTGGCACAAATTGGGATAATATTGCGCAATATCCGTTTATCATCCGTCTGATGAAATAGTGTGCAAATGGATACTTTTTAAAGTACGCAACCAATTAAGATTTATTTTTGGGAGAAAATTTTTGGTCTATGAAAATCCAACACACTCCATTTCATTCAGTTTTGATAGCATTTGATTCAAGATCCTCATTTTCGATAGAACCTAAATTTATACTGAGGCCACTGAAATTTACGAAGCGAAACAACAGAAAAATCGGATTTAGGGCAACAAAGACATTTACAAAACGGTAAAAAATGGCCCAAAATCGAGATATATTTGAATAGCGAGTGAGTCAAATGGGGCAATTAATTATTAATTATAACCAGGCACTTTTATAACCTTTACAGCTAAATGACAGCAAAAACTTTTGAAAAATGCACCAGGTGGGTCTAATTATGACATCGCCAATTTGCGAAAAATCCCTAAAATATTGTTATTGGCCCAAAAACTTAGGCTGAATTGTAAAACGCCGCTCGAACCAATTAAGTTCAAAAAAATTAAATAAAGTCGAGATTAAACCATTCCCACCAAAATTTTATTAATTACGGCCACCGAGGTCGTTCAAATAGGAGAATTATTGTAAAGTTAAAAACAAAGGAGGCTCGTTTGTTCACTCGGCGAAGGTTAAGGTAATTAGCTAACTACGCGACTTAATTAAATCGGATTAATTAAGGCTTAATTAAAGAGCCGCCGTTAAATTGTTCAAATTTGGCAAAAAAAAACTTAAAAAAAATCACCAACTCATTTCCCCATTGTCGAAAACAACTATAACTTCAATTTAGGCATAACGAGTTAGCAGTAGCCTATCCCAAATTAATTTCAATTAAATTTATATCGATTAATAGGACACCAGTAATAGGATAGGACGAGTACTAATACGCTATGCTAACCTGGAGCTATTACGTCACAGGGTTACATAACACGGTTAATATCATAACCTCCCCCTTCGGACCATACTGTGACACCCACCAATGACACCCACCCAAAAAGGGTTACCACGGTTGGGTGACGTCACACGATCCCCCCGCAGCGACCGCGTAACTTCTTACGGAGTCTGAACGAAACAAACCGTAAATATCGTCGGGAACAAATCAGGCAGGCAAGCAAAAAAAAAATTCAAAAAAAAAAAAAAAAAAAAAAAAAAAAAAAATTTCCACCCCCCACCCCCAAAAAGCTATACGCGGCACGCACGGAGTTTAAAATGTCAAATAACGGGGGGGAGAAAAAAAACTTAGTCAAAACACACAAGAGACAAACGAGCGCTTTAACCATCACCAATGAGTCTCGTTTCGCTACCGTCAACGAATTACGCCTAAAAACCTAACCAGCAAAACAATAAATAAGGACCCGAGAATTCGGAAATGCGGAATTCTTGCAGGTAACGAAACCATGGTAACGGCGCGCGAGATGGCGTTCTAGAATCTAGACTGTAACCATGGCGACGTAGAACGTTACCATGGATTTTTAGAATCTAGGCAGTAACCATGGCGACATAGAACGCTACCATGGCAACGGCGCGCGAGATGGCGTTCTAGAATCTAGACAGTAACCATGGCGACGTAGAACGCTACCATGGCAACGGCGCGCGTGATGGCGTTCTACATGGTTAAACTATATGTACGCTACCACCAATGGTAAATTAAATTAAACGTAATTTTGCATCATTCACGTTTAATTAAGGAATGTAATGTAGGCCCTATTAGGAGTTGTAATCAAGAAGCCCTTACGTGGTTAAATGCATGCCTACATGTTGCGCAGAATGGTAAAGGAAATTCATCTTGGCCGTGACTGGGTCTGTAGAAATGATAACATTTTATTCACAGTCAGATTGCAATCTGATGCAATCTGACTGTGAATAAAATGTTATTATTTCTACACGTTGCACGTTTCGTAACGGGCCATTCGCGTACTGCGTGTTTAGTTGGTGCAATCCCCATAAAGGAGTCCTGCGACCATTAATTGGGCCTCAATGAAACAATCATATTTTAAAGTCGCTGCCTGTTATATACTCCGAATTCTTGATGCAAAAACATGACGATTACAGTACATGTATCGCAGGAATCATCACAAAAATTAAGTTCCGAAACAGGGAAGTTTAATTAGGGCAGGTTGAGCAAAACTCGAGGTAAACCTACCGAGGAAGATAACTATATAACCACGGGTTAATTTTTTTGTAAAGCTAACCACGGGTTATCTAACTTTTCATTCAACTTACAACGGCGCAACCGGCCCTTGGCGATTAAATTCGTTATACGAAAATCAACCAGAACAGTGTCCAAAATTCCGACAAACATTAATCGCGCTAATAATTAATCTGCTATTGAAAATCGGCGAAAGGCTTAGACACTCGATACGTTGTCATCACAAAGGCGGACATGTATCAAACTGGTTCCACACACTATCTGGGTAGAAAACTGCTATTAGAAATCGGATATAGTCAGTACCAGCAATGCTCAAGTACAGACTCAAGATGGCCATGCCGAGTGCACCAAAACATACCAAATTTTGTATATCAAAAACTTGTGTATCAATTTTCAGAACGTCTAAGGTCAAACTACCAGCGAGGATTAACTTCGTCAGGACATGGAGGAAATTAATTCAAAGGTTATGGTACTCAATAGCCCATTTATTTATGGGGCCTACTTTCTGCATACCATCACATCGAACTCCCCAATGGCACGCGAATTAAGGACTAATCTTCTGAGAAATTCAGTATACCACATGTGTCCACCTTGAGTCGGTGGATTACCAACACATTGGCATTTACTGAGTGTACCAGAGTATCAAATAGGGTTCAAAGTTGCTCCAAATACCACGGACCCACAGGTGATCCTGTGGCAATCAACCACGACCATGCAGACTTCCTACAACTGCTAATTAAAATGCGATTAAGCCTTCCATCAAAATGTGATTAAAGCCCCATTATAACAACTGGCCAACGGTCATCAACACCATTCAATTCACTTACGGGCTAACTCTTTAGATTAAGCCAGCAATGGCGGAGCCTGTTACGGATAGTTTTAGGTTAGGTCAGAACCGGCCCCCTGGACACCCCTAGACCAAACCTGACCTAACCTAACCTAAAACTATCCCTAACACCCTAACAGGCTGAGTCAGGCTCCGCCATTGCTGGCTTATTCTAAAGAGTAACCCAATACGTTACCCCACAAGCAGCAACTTATTGCCATACGATTCAATTTCTTTTAAATTCAATTTAATACTGCCACTGTCAGCACCTGAGGTGCCATGTGGTGGGGGGTAGTAGTTCAACCCAAACACATACAGATGTATCTTACATAGTTTTTACATTGTTTTTGACATAAGTTTTTGATATATACAACAGAGATTTACACTACAAGTGTGTAAGTACAAGCTGCGAGGAGGAATCCCCCACATCCGCAAATCAGACGCAGTGCATTTCAATTTCCTCACATACCTCGCATTATCCAGCTTCGTCCATTTCATTAAGTAACATATGACCTTGTCCATGATTTCCCATCTCAAACATTGACAGTAGGCCTAATCTTCGTATGTGTCGATTCCCATTCGATGCAGAAAGCTCTTTAAAGACCGCACCACGCGACCCGGCGTAAAACCACGAAAAAACCGCCCTGTCAAAACACAAGAACCGCGTGGCGGCCGCCAAACATTTTTTCCCCTCCTCCCTTTTCGTTTTTCGGTAAAGTTTTCGTCAATGAAACCCATCATCAAAATTAGGCCTTAATCCATAATGCAAGATGGCGACCGGAAACCCGTTCTACGGAATGGAACGCGCGTGCCAACGTTCCACATTCGAGAACGTTTTTTTCCAGCGCTTCAAAATCTAGACTGAATTCAACTTCAATCTCTTCGGCATTACCTTTAGTCGCCGAAAGTCGCGATGTAATTACCGTACATCGCGGCTACCGTCTTACTGGTAGCGTCAGTTGAAATTGACAGATGACAGTCTCATTCGGCCCAAATTGGTGGACACGATGAACATCCAAATGATCGACGAAAACAAGATGGCGTCCGTTCTACGGAATAGAACGTTCGCACGAGCCACCATTCGAAATTCGAATAATTTTGAAAAATCGCGTGAGAAAGTTCCGATAAAAAATTCCCAATAAAAAAAATCAAAAACTGAGATAACTGAGAAAGTTATCAAAAAAAACGACTTTTATACTCTGGGGCAATATTTCCGTAGGGCTGGGATGGCATCCCTGGCGCGTATCGCGAATTAAAAAAGTTTGGATTAAATAGACGGGACTCACCATACTGCCGTCTATGTCGCTCTCGTTGTGGTCCATCCTGTATATAGGAACGGGGTTTCTTTTTTTGACGCGAATTTTGGTCGAGTAAATGAAATCCACAAAAGAATCTTGGGCTCCGGCGCAAATCGGGGGTTTTTGCCTTTCGCAGCTGGAAAAACGCCTTCGATTACTAGACTCGATATCGAAAATGAAGCGCAGAACGTGCTGCCGGACTCCCGGCGTGCAGCGCGTTTAATCCAACGGCCTATCGAAGGAGAGTGGGCGGGCATTACGACGATTAGCCTCGACGCGGGGCGACCAGCAGCGACCGCCGTAGACGAAACGGCGGCCGGGTTAGGAAAGGAGGCCGCCGCGAGGCTAGCGACCCAATCACGCGATGACAGCGCCATCCGGCGGCCTGTCAGACCAACACGGCGGACATATTGGGAGTCGCGCTGCGCTGAGCGAACGAGGAGAAAGTGATTGTTTTCAATTTTTTTTATATTTTTTATTATTAGTTTTAATTAATTAATTTATTTTATAAAAAATATAATATACTACCCGACGGCCATCTTGGGAGTCGCGCTGCGCTGAGCAAACGAGGAGAAAGTGATTGTGTTAAAAAAAATTTAATTTTTTATTATTTTTAATTAATTAATTTTTTTATATTATGAAAAATAAATAAATATAATATACATGTATTAAATAATACATTTTTTAAAAATTAAAAAAAAAATTTTAAAAAGTTTTACAGTTTTTACAGAACAGAAAGGGACAGTTAAAAAATTTCACAGACAGAAAGGAACGGATGCGCAATATTGTGAAAAATTAAAAATTTCTGGAATCTGTCGCAATTTTGGAAAATGTCCGTTACACATTTTAAAAAAATCCCTGCAAAATTAGGTGCATCAAAAATACATCCAAATTTCTATGAAAAATCTGCGGTATTATCATTAATATGGATGTGCGAAAATGTCACAATAAATGTTTGGATTAAAATTAATTGCACTAATCAGAATGTGGTCCTCAACGTGACCTTTAATCTTGTCAAACTTAATTTTTACTCTTTGATGCAACATTACAACACATGAAAATATTTAATACCCAAAACGTTAATACTCATGAAAATTCCCAACCTTGAATTCTGAGTGCTTTCAACTACTGCAAATTTATTTTATAAGTTTTTGAAACCGTTCAACTTTTTAACTGCATTTTGGGGACGTTTTAACCTAACACATTCAAATATTTAATTACAAAAAAGCAAATATTTAAGTTTGTCTAAATATTTTCCCAACTCTGATGGATTTCAGCCAAAGCGACCCCCAAGATGGCGTCCGCATTAAACTTGCTATAAATAGCTGCCAAAATTTTTTAATGTCGTTTCATCTCCTTAAAACAGAGAAGAAGAAAAAACAATGCTCAACTTTCGATGATTTTTGGCTGCTATTTTTGCCAAATTAAAAAAGCAGGAGAGGGTGTTAGGGGGGGGCCAAAGTAATGGGGTTTTATTTTTTGGCATCCATTATTGGCTCCGCAGTATTTTTTGATGCCCTAATATGCGGGGTAATTTATAGCGATTCCCGATGGGGATCTTGGGCTTTTTATTTGGACAGCAGGGGGGCGAATTTCGAGCCTAAAAATGCAAAATAGCGATTTAAGGGGAGGAGGGGGGTTAAGGGGGGTTAAGGGGGGTGATTTACGAGACGGAAGCGGTCAGCAAAATAAAGCGGTCAGTGGCGAAAATAAAAAGCTAACAAAATGACAACTCACTAAATCTGGAAATCAAATGTTAACGAAACGATTCAATTTCCCAAATGATTTTAAGATGGCGTCATTCCAGATTTCGAAATGACGTCATTGTCCAATAGTTGTTTTTAAATGGTAAAACAATACCACTTTCATCGACGATTTCATATCAAGTCATTTCCGGAAATATATTTAAAGTTACGTCCAAAACATTGAAAAAAAAAATGAATTGAAAATGATGTCATTTTCCCAAAAAGATTTTAAGTGACGACATTTCGCCCTAAGATAATTTTATGTGACGTCACTTTATGGACCAAAAAAACTCGATAAAAAAATGAATTTAAAATTATGTTATTTTCCCCAAAAGATTTTAAGTGATGTCATTTTATGGACCGAAAAAATCGATAAAAAAATGAATTTAAAATGATGTCATTTTCCC
>JAQFYZ010001186.1:0-26487 GCA_034695085.1 Cylindroiulus punctatus | reverse complement strand
ATTTCTTTTTAATTTTCAGGCAGCATGCGTTTGATGCCGAAGCGAAGCCGTGATAGCAAGAGGAGTCCTTACTAGCTTCAAGCACCGCATCTCCTCCGAGCCCCACGATGGGCAACTCTGGCAGCGGCCACCCCTCGTACAAGAATCATCCCCCGCAGCAGAACCAGTATGTGCAGAGCCTGCCTAGAGAGGTCAGAGGTCGTGGCTCGTCCACGGCAGCCGCCCAGAAGTACTACAACGGCGGTTTCAAGGTGCTGCCGGAGCGAGTCCCTGGTCAAAAACTGCGGCTGACCGACAACGGCAACCTGCTCCAGAATGGCGGCACATTGAGCGGACGACGGCTGGCCACGGAGGCCCCTGAGACAGACGCTGATTTCGCCCAGCTGCTGAAGCGCCGCGTGGACACCAAGGAGTCCTTCGACGACAGCAGCTTGGGCCCCCGCAAGGGCGACAACGGCACCATGGGCAAGAAGTACCACAGCAACCCCGACCTGCTCAACTCGCACGGCATCATCTCCGGCAACCCCTCGGGCATCCAGCCCTCCGACCAGAAGAAGAAAAAGCTGCAGAAGAAGAGCAAGGCCCCGCCGCCCCCGCAGGGCTACGCCGAAGAGGACCCCATGCACCCTTACACTTACTCCCCGGCCAAGGAGAAAAAGAGGCCCTTCGCCAACTTCCTGAAACCGGCGTCCAAGAAGCCCAACGAGGTGCGCAAGCCTTCGTCGTCCCGGCCTGACTTGGGTCCTCCGGGGCACCACGCTGATGGCCACGGGCCGCCATCGCCCCCCTCCTCCAGCATCAACGCCGAGATCACCTCGGCCAAGCTGGACTCCAGGGACAAGTCTGTGACCTACGTGCTGGAGCGGCGCGACTACCACAGCAGCAGCAGCGTGCTCAACTCCTCCAAGGTCCTCCAGGCCCCGGCGGAGAACCCGGACCGGCGGTACCTGAGGTCCCCGGACCCGCACCACGCCCAGCTGCAGGGCAAGCTGTCCGACGGCCAGGCGCAGACCATCGACCGGGCCGAGATCAGAAGCAAGGCCTTCGAGATCCAGAAGAGGGTCCGCTCCATGGACAGCCTGGCCTGCAGCTCGGACGAGCGGGAGATGTACCACCAGCAGCAGCAGCAGGCGTCGCCGCTGAGGAACGAGCTGCAAGAGAGGTTCGCCAGGCAGTCCCGGGAGATCAAGTCTCTGGACAACCTGCAGGCAGCCGTGCGCAGCAAGGGCGGTCCTCTGGGCAGGCAGCCCAGCAACAGCAGCAGCCTGCTGTCGGACCGCAAGCCTTGGGACAGGGCCCAGCTGCGCCACCGCCACGCCAACGAGCCACCGTCGGACAACGGAGGACCGAGGCCCATGTCCATGCCGTACCCCAGGGAGCCCGACGGCCACTCCAACCGCGACTTCTTGAACCGCTCGGATTCGAGCAACCGGAAGGCCTACTACTACGGCGGAGCTCAGCGGAGCCCGGAGCACCTCCAGGAACCTTTTCCGGGAAGTCTGAGCAGGCGAGAGAACGGGGACAGCAAAGTCCACCACCAGCGAACGCCGTCCGGCAGCGGTCCTCAGAGGATCCCCCTCGAAGAGCAAGAGCCGAGGCAAGACACCCGCCTGTCCAGTCTGGAAGCCAACAAGAACTCGAGTCAAAGTCAGTACAACCGCGACCTGTCCAGTCTGGAAGTCAACAAGAACTCGAGTCAGAGCCAGTACAACCGCAACCTGGACCAGTTCTCCAAGGACAAGCTGCGGCCGATGCACTCCAAGGAGATCGTGGTGGTTGCGGAGCAAGCCACCAAGGAGCACCACGACAAAGACGCGGTGTCCGAGCACCTGCAAGACGCCTTCTTCGCCAAGACGAAGGAGACGCGGGCGGGGGTCATCGAGTACAACCGGAAGCTGGCCAGCGGCCGCCACTTCCGGGAGAGCGGCCCGCCCAAGTCCAGCGACGGCGAGCTGTCCAGCGAGGACGAGATGGACATCAACATGCAGCTGCGGCCGACGCTGCCCAAGCGTCCGCAGAGCATGCCGCGCTTCTCGCCGCAGCAGGTCTGGAGGTCCTTCAGCCTGGACGAGGCCGGGGCCGTGGACAAGTGCTCCGAGCACAGCAGCGACGGGGAGGAGGGCGACGTCTTCGAGGACCGGATCCTGCGGGTGGCCAGGCCCGTGGCGCCGCCGCGGAGCAGCAACGAGAAGTCGGCAGACTCCGGCATTTCGCCTGGAGCGGGCAGCCCCGGTCCAGTTCCGTACGACTTCGACGCCGTGGTCATCCCCGACAAGTTCCCACCCACTTCGCCGCCCCCTCCGCCTCCCCTGCTGGCGTCCAAAAACCAGGGTCGTCACCAGTCCCCTGTCTTCTATCCTCCTGAACCTCCCAGTCCCTTCGCCCCCAAAGACAATGGCCACGTCTCTGACCAAAACAGCGGGCGCGCCTACCACCACCACAAGGGCGGCGAAGACAAGAAGCCGCTGTGGACGCCTGAAGAAGACCTGGCCAGCGACTTCGACGCCGGCAGCGGGGACCACCAGGCCGCCAACGTCCCCGCCTGGACGGCGCCCACCCGCGAGATGATATCCACGCAGCCCAAGCTCATCTCCAGGAAGGACATGTTCGTGTCCAAGAAGTCTGCCAACGGCAGCCTGCTGGTGGAGAAAGACGATTTCTCCGACGCCGAAGGCAAGCCCAACAACAAACCCAGCAAGAAGGGCAAAGAGCCCAGCTCGCCGCAGAAGTACAACAGCGTCCGGAAGCTGAAGAGGTCCCTGTCCGGGGTTCTGCAGGGCCACGTGCGCGTCAAGACGGGCGACGAAGTGCACACCAACCTGGACGACAACTGGTCGCTGAGCCGCAGTCTGCCCAACTCCCTGCACAACGGCCACGAGGGTGAAAGAGTTGAGAAGAAGCAGCCCACGGCCCAGGAGCGTAGCAGGCAGTCGCTGGAGCAGGCCATGGGCCAGCAGCGGCTTCCAAGAAGCGAGTCCGGTCCCATTTACGTGGCTGCCAAGCACCACTCGGAGTTGGTGGAGCGGCAGCCCTTCACGGACCTGGAAGGCAGGGCCTTCTGCAGAGATCGAGCGAGGGCGGCCATCGGCGCCGGGGCCCGCTACAACCGCAACGGCCACATCGTCTACCTGCCCAAGTACGAGGCCATGGAGATCATCGAGGAGAACATGGACCCGACGGGCCTGGAGCGGCGCGCCTACAGCGACCTGGGCATGGGCACCAAGAGCGCCCACCACCTGCCGTTCAAGAAGCCCAAGAAGTTCACCTACCAGAGCACGGTGCGGCAGATCGAGCGCAAGCAGCTGGAGCAGAAGCTGTCCGAGGTGGTGGCGGTGAAGGAGAAGCAGCGGGCCCGGGAGATGGACCTGGTGAACAAGGTGGAGGAGGAGTTCCAGAAGAAGCGCGACAGGGAGAAGGCCGACATCCGCCAGCAGCTGCGGATCCTGTCCTTGGAGTCGTCCCAGAACGAGGACCTCAGCAACGGCTACTACGAGAGCAGGTCCCTGCCCAGGGAGTACCCCGCCTACGAGGACAAGGACATGGCCGACAGCAGCGCCCATGGCCACGGGCACACCTCGCTGCCGCTCATCATCCCGCCGGAGGACTACGACCTGACCATCCCCAGAGACCCCGGCAAGCTGAAGCTGGGATCGCTGCCCGGGAGGAACTCGCGGGACTCCCCCATGAAAGCCTACGCCAAGAACGGTCACGCGGAAGACTCGCCGCAGTCCTCCGGCTTCTTCAGCGGCATCGGCAAGTGGATGCGCCGGCAGCAGCGCCTGGAGAAGCAAGTCCCATCGCGCCAAGAACCGGAAGGTGCCCCATCCGCCTTCGGGCCGTCCAGCCTGCCGTTGCCCGACGGCGATCGATCGTCGCCGGATCGTCCGGGCCATGGTCCGCCGTCCTCGCCCCACCACGAAAACCGCAGCAACGCCATCGTGGGCTCCAAGTTCTCCAGTGGACGCATGCCGGACGGCCAAGCCTTCCAGCCCTCCGTGCCGCAAGTCAGTCCTCAGCAGCGCAAGACCATCTACTCGCACCTGGCGGAAGTGGCTGAAAAGGAAGAGCACCTGCGGTCGAAGCAGCAGCACGGAAGAAGCCATGGCGAGAAGGACGCTAGGTCGTCTGTGTGGATTTCGCCGGACGGCAGTTATCCTCCCCCGTCGCCGTCGAGAGCACCGGCCGGACCTAACAACCGGCCCTACTCGGACTTTTACGACGTCCCGTACGACAGCCTAGGAGGACACGCTGGGAATCGACAAGACACAAACTATCACAACTCGAGACAAGACAAGTTGCACTCGAAGAACGACGAGGACATGCCAGACAGTTATAACAGGTGACTGAAGTGCGATGTCTTGAACTGGGGAATTGCAAATATTTGCAATCAAGAATTCGTTGCAGAACTCCAACATATATCTTTTGTTCTTTCACAGAGCCAGGCACGGCGCCATCAAACCAGACTGGAATGTTGGTCAGCGCCATTCCATAGCGGTGGAGCCGAGCCGAGACCACTGGGCCACCGGCATCATTCCCCCGCCCAGGGGCTTCGACGAAGGCAGAAGACAGAGCAGAGACAGCGATTTCACCAGCTCGAACAGCTACTCGACCCAAAACAACGGCCATGGAGAACACGGATGGAATCGAGGCGTTGGGCGTCAAGATTCGTATCGCGAATCTCCGGAGGACGACGGATACAGGAGGCGCCCGATAGATGTATGCATACAATACAACATTTGAATTTAAACCAAATCTTGATTTAATATTATGGGTAGGCCATACATTTCCTAAATGCCAGCTGTTAACCCAGGGCTGCCCACAATAATGAAAAGAAAGTACCTAATACACCCTTGAACGACATTGAAAAACATTTCAAATTATGTTCAGAAATGCCAATCATCCCTTATATTGGACGCCCTTTTATGCATGCATAAACCTAAGCGGATTACAATTTGTTCCGAAGTTATTCCCGTGTTTGAAATAACTTACTGAAAACATACCGCAATTTTCGTTTGGAAATTAATTATATATATGTGTCATTCCCTCATAACTTGGTAATGATCAAGCCTACTAACACATTAATAGATTCTGGATTTTGTTCCCACTGCCCAGAGATTTGAGTCCATGCATAATTTTGGGGTCTAGAAATGTTGAAATTCATTATCATCAAATAAATCAAGCATTGAATATTAAAATTCACATTTACTTATTTAAGCCTATGCCACTGTCCGCACATCACAGAAGTTTGAGCTTCAGTCATGTAAATTCAGAGGGAGGATCATCTAATGGGTAAGACCGAGCGCAATTCATCCTTTCATATTTTGGACGTGCAACTTAAAGTAACCAGATCTAATTTCAGTAGGAAACCCGAAAATGGTAGTCCACGAACAGCAGTTCCTCCAGTTCAACCCTTTCATCCCAATAAGGCCTACCGGCCCGTTGCATTTCAAACCGGAAACCATGGATTTTCAAAATGGTAAGGTTTTTAAAGCAAATCCATAGGCTTCGCCCATGGTTATCTTCAGTTCTACCTCGTGTTTATGAATAATGTATTATTGATGCAGAATCCAGAAGAAATGCGATGATGATCGAAGGCCATTGTGGGACTGTCGTGGATTTGCAACCACAGCAATGATCAGTGCACTGGAAATACACTAAGCGAACTTGATGAAAATATTGTGCCAATAATTACCGTCATTAACTGATATTATATTGTAGTGGACAACAAATGTAAACAGACAATGCTTTTTGAATGAAAACATTCCCGGTTAAGAAGTCATCAGGAACATTCCTGTTGCTGAAGCACTAGAAGCAATATGAATGCTTTGAATGAGGCAGCAAACAACTGACACATTCCTCATTAACCGCAAAAAATATCCTCAGGGATATACATGTACGTGGACACATTTATGTAATTTTGTATTCGTGTAAAATTCATCACGCTAACAAATGTTGTAACTTATTCAAACAAGTGGAATGAAGAAATAAAATGTATCATCCTGCATTCCATTCAAATCTAATCTAACTTATCTACTGTAGTATGTAAATATTTCTCTCAAGTTAGTACTATCAATTTCCCATCAATCTAAAGTAATCAAAGGAAATTAGTTATGAAATTGTAGTCCTAGCTTTTTTGAAAGAAAACTGGTGATATCCTTGGAAAAGCAATTCAATTTGCTGAGTCTTTCCACCAATTTGCCAAAAGTTATGTGGTTAAAAGTCCTCCTGTGTATCACCTGAAGGCAAAGTGATGCACATTCATTTGAAAAGATACTGAGGCCATATTAAGTCTTAAAATGCACACGTCCTCCTATTGATAAAGTTACTTTGATCAAATTTTAATATCATAAAAATCTGCTCTAGACCAATCTATTCGAAATCTCATACGCGAGAATTAAAGCAAGGTCAGGATTAACATTGTGATAAAAACGCGTTCTGGCAATCAAAGTTGAACTTAAAGCGATAAAACTCCTGACATAGCGATGATATAAAATCACATAATCGAGCAAACAATATTTCTGACGTGGATAAGCAGCAGGTAATGCGAAAACTGAGAGTAGATTAAATTCAGTTAATTTCGATGTCCAACAAGCAACCAACAAGTTTGGAAAGACTGCTTCAAAAGCCTCAAGATGGATAATACTGCAATTACCAACTGTTAATTCTACATCCTGCTAACCAAGCTGAGTATGGCCGGCGCAATGGTTCGAAAAGTATTTGGCTGTTCGTACTGCAATGAAGAAGATAACGGTATTATCACAGTGTGTAAGTAGACCCATGGGTCTACTATTCAATTTTGTTTATGAAATTTTATTTGACAAAACCATATTTTCAAGATTAAAACGCCATTGTTCAGTGTATTGTCAGGGATTCATGAACAAACACTTCAAATCTGTGAAACTTTTATCTTGAAATACTATGATTAAAAATGTTATTAATCATTTTTGCTATCACCAATGAATAGTTGTTTCTCTGCTAGCACTAAGAAGAACTGAACCAAAGCCTGGCAGTAGTCTACCTCAAATTCCAGCCTTTGTAGAACCTAGCAGAAGAATCTCTATTTATTGTGAACCAGACGTAAGATATGTATATATATATATACATGTATGTAGGAATACCTCGCTTAAAGTATGTCTTCAGACCCCATTAAACAATTTACACGCATGTGGGTTCACGTTCACAATTACAGACAGTGATTTGCGACTTATTAGAAGGTCCAAAAGTTGATGACTTACTTCTGAAATAGCTTTGCCTTAGTCATTTTTGTTGTTTTATCTATTTGCTGTTTGCAACCATAATAGTCAAAATTATCCACTAATAAAGTTTTCGTAACATTTTACCTTGAAAATGTGCCATTAATTCAAAAATGGTGCTTCAGTTTAATTATATTTTCGTTTTTAAGTACACGGCCCATTCTCCATTAGTACATAAAAGCGAGGTATCCCTGTACTGTGGATACAAGACGATCGGTTTTATAACTACAGAATTACATGTAGGTTAGTCATGTACCTGATGTCATAAGTTTAGATTTACAGAGAAGGTGTGCACTGGCGTAAAATGAAAGAACAAATTCTGGGATGTGGTCATTTTGGAATTTGTTATCAGGCATATGATGTGGTTACAGGGACTTTAATGGCCGTTAAGCAGGTACACGAATCTATAATAATATATTAAAAACAAAATCTTCGCAAGATTTAATACAAGTAATCATTTGTTGAAACAGGTGCCAATTATTGGTTTGGAAGCAGCAAATGCAGAAGAGCTAAAAGATGAAATTGAGGTCTTAGGTCGCATGAACCACTCAAATATTGTTCGAATATTAGGCGCTACGCAAGAAGCTTCCCACATAAACATCTTCTTGGAATGGATGCCAGGTAAACAACAAAAATTGAGTCAACACGCAGTAAATTTTTAGTGCGATTGAATGACTATGCCGAAGAAACCATGAAATTCTATGCCTGTACCAGAAATTTTGAAGTACCCCTTCCTCAGTGAGAAACTGAAACAGGTTTATCATTTTAAACCATTTCTATTTTTTTCTAGGCGGTTCTGTTGCATCTCTGTTGGCGAAATTTGGTGCCTTCCATGAATATGTCATTATTCGGTATACGAAGCAAGTGCTAACTGGATTAGCATACCTGCATGAAAACCAATTAATTCATCGGGATTTGAAAGGTACTCAAAAGGTGTAAAATGTGCCTGCTTGACAAGATGATATGAAACAAACATGATACACTGTGACAACACGTCTTCTGGCAGGTGCAAATATCTTAGTGGATGGAACTGGACAACGGATACGAATTAGTGATTTTGGCACCGTTGGGTGTCTAAAATCTCCAGTGACGGAGACAAATGAATTTGTGGGCGAACTTACAGGAACGCTACCATTCATGGCTCCAGAGGTAAGATTACACACTCGGTTCAGTTTATCAACATACTCCAATTTGCTAATAATTTTGCAAACTGTTCAGATTGTTAAAGGCACAAATTATGGCAGAGCGAGCGACATTTGGAGTGTAGGATGTGTAATTATTCAAATGGCAACTGCTCGACTTCCTTGGGGCTGCGAAGGCATGAATTACTATCAGCTCCTCTATATGGTAAGAATGAAAGTTTGCATTTATAAACGCCATATCAAAAACCGATAAATGATCAAGTCATCAACCGCACGAAACTATCGGGTTGAAAAATGTCGCCTTATCTTTACGCTATGTGTATTTAAAACTAGGGATCGTTTTTGATACTGATCTGCGATACTGATTACTGAGAAACCTTACAGACATTTGCTATACGAGTTAACTGTAGCAACTAGCTGATAGAAAATTAATATCTATAGGTTACCACAGGTTGTAATAATTTTATAATAATAATATTCCGAAATTAAGAGTAAGCCCTATAATGGGACATGTTAAATAAACTAATTTTTAATCAAAGATAGTTGTCACCAAAGAAGGTGAAAAGTTGACAACTAAATTTGGTCATCTAGTGAAGGCAGAATGCATTTTGAGCAAAAATATCAGTCTCAATAATTCGCCTACATCAATTTTTACAAATTGTTAACAGATTGCAGAAATGCTAGATTTAGAATTACAGTTTTGCACTATTTAAAGGGGAAATTGGGCTTCCCCTTAAGGTGGGCCCCACCTCATGGCTCTCAAGATTAGCAGGGCAGGACAGATATATCTGTACCGTATATACAATTACCCGGGAAGATGAGGTCTACACCATATTTGAAAACCATCAAAATCGATGGGAAGGCCCCTACTATAATAATTACCCAATACTGGCAGTTTTCTACAGCTTATAAACTCTGACACACTAAGCTCTCTGGATAATCCAAAATGGCAAAAGATTGTCATGATCTTGTTAACAAGTAAAGTTCGGGTGTTGCAACTCAAAACTGTCATACATTCTCATAATGTTTTAAGATTGCAGGAACCACTAAACCGCCTACAATACCAGCGTTTCTTTCCAATTCAACGAGAAGTTTGGCTGCAAAGTGTTTGGAGCTGAATCCAAAGAGAAGACCACAAGCGGAAAGTCTTTTACAACAGCCCATTTTTTACATTCCACCTTCCCTTCCCATACATCAAATTAACTCTCAACCCGCAAACCAAAACACCCACAATCTAGACTACATTATGGTGGAGCCATCTCCATCTCCCAGCCCTCAGCTTTATATTGCGCACGATAAGGAAATCTCAGCTTTTGACCAAACCCCTGCCTCGTTTATACAGACAGAGCCAGATGAAATGGAACAACGAAGAATATCAGAAGCCGCAATCGAACTCAGTTATAATGAACACCAAGGAAACTCCTCAATTTGCTCAATATAGCTGTTACTATACATGAAGGTTACTATGAAACCGTTTCTGGCAGAAGAGTTAGTATGGGATCAGCGCAGCACACGACATTTTAATTTAACGAAAATAACAATACCTTTCATAATTAATGCATGATCCTCCATGATTAATGTGTGCTTACCTAGTGCGAATGGGAAAACCTGCGCTAATGGATCACGTGACAACACAGCCAATCCATCGTCATGCTGGACAGCATGCACTGATAAAAAGTTGCTCGTTATATCAGAGTTCGTCTATATTTATTGCGTTAAACGTTGATCGTGAGAATTGAAACAAAAAATGAACGCCTAAACCTCAGCCTAACACGGAAGTTCAGCCAACTCAGTTCAGCAACTCCTGAAAAGTTGTGTCCATGACATTTAACATGGCCTCTAGCAAGAGCTCTATTGAGTATCACTATGACATCGATGCGAATAAACATTATGCACAATGCAGATGATGATGACAATATTTGTGAATTTTTTACCAATTTTTTGCCATGCAACTTCCAGAGGCTGCATCTGTGCGACACATGCAAACAGCTGAAATTAACGTTTCATAGCATCGATCGGGTGAAGTATATGTATACAATTATTTAGGCGTAGACCTATATGTACACGTACAAGAGTGGTCATTTCTACCATTTGTCCAGTTCTGTGACAATCAATGACAAGTGCATGCTTTGTGAAGTCGAGTCATTAGCCATGCAACAATTACGTATATAATTCTGAAAATTCAAATACATGTACATGCACCCATCGCGAAAATAATTTCATTTTATGCTTACCACCTTGAATTTTATGACGAAGTGGTTATCAACCGTCATGACCGGCCATCTCTTGCTGCCATGCATGTACATGTATGAAAACGTTTCGCGACGACTCAATCACGCGCATTTTGATATAAAATTCGAACTTTCACTTTACATAATGAACATAATTTAAATGAACTGTGACCGCCGACTGTTCAAATTGGGTGCATGCCCAGCCTTCTCACGGTTTGGAAGTATCCAGGAAAGTATCCTTGATCTGATGCATCCAGCCGATGCCGCACCATCGATCTAAATGCATGCTGACCTTTGACCGAACACTACCCCCTGTTTCATTCCACATAACTTTCACCGGGTCATAACCAACCGAGACGGTTCCATCGACCAAAATGTTGACCTTCGACCTATTGCCGAACACTAATTATCGCATTCCACAAACGCTGTGTTCGTGTGGCATTCACAGGGTCACAGCTATAATGGCCATATCATATGAGCCGCAAAAGGCTTGCATGACATTCATCATGATCCTACCCCCTATCATAGTGGATAATCATGCAGGGGGCTACAATATACACTGTAAATGTACATGAGAGAGCATTTCGAGATAAAAAAAATAATTGTGTTTAGTGGCTTACCAAGTTGTTAACATCCTCACTCCGTTGTATGCGGTATTGTTACATGGTTACATGTTTGAAATTCCCAGGTACACAATTCGAATTCCGTCGCAGCACACAAAGCACATGGCGTGAAATTCCCTCCAGAGGGCGCTAGGAAACGGAAGCCGATACGTGCAGGGTGACCAATGAGTTCGTTGTCACCTTGGGTGACCTGAAGCCTTGAAGTACACGTGTTTCTGTTGATTATAAAAATGAACATCACAATGCGGTCGTTGAAATGTTTAATGTGGGTTGGAAAATCGAAGTTAGTGTCTCGATCTTGCTGGAACATAGCTCAAGGAGTCCAGTTCAGACGTGCTGCAACTCGAAGTTTTCATACCACGTCTGTTTATCAAAATCAAGAAGATGACAAAGGGGACCTGGATTCGGAATTAGACACACTCCTGGATGACGCTAGTCATCAGCAATTCACTCGTTTGATCTGTTCTATTCCTGGAGCCGGCCAAAGAATATTCCTCGTACAACCCATTATTAAAAAAGGCCCGAATAGACAGGAAGCACAAATTGTCCACTATCAAATGGATGAGGGAGTTGCTTTGATCGAGACGCTTTATAGCTGGAAAGTTGTTGACAAGGTTGTATTTACACATTGATCAAGCTGAGGCAAAGCTTTGTTCTCATCTGAAAAAACTATTTCAGATGGTTTTATCTACGAGGAATCCTGCTCAGAAACTGGTGTTTAGCCCTGTAAATGCGGACAAATTACGAACGCAGGTGTACACAAATCAAGGCATCTCCGCAGTTTTTCTAAATGTCAATAAACTCACGGGCTTGCAGCATACGGAATTGGAAAAGCTGTTGGGCTTGCCCATCTTTGATCGTTATAGCATCGTTCTCCAGATATTCAAAGACCACGCAAAAACAAGGATTTCTAAACTGCAAGTTGCCCTAGCAGAAATTCCATACTTAAGGTAGATCCTAGTAGTAAGGTAGCAAATGAATTAATTTCCACACATATGGACACAAAGTGCCTTGGCCAACCATTGAGTCATTCAAGTTTGATGGGAAGAATTAATTTGATCAACGTTTCACAACATCCATTATTTAGATCTATGATAAGGTCGGATAACCTCGGTGGAAGTGGAAGGCAACGCGGGAATGCGCCGCACATTGGGGGTTCGGGGGAAACCCTTTTGGAACTTCGAAAACGGCTTTTACTAGAGAGAGAAACAAAATTAAACAACGCTTTGAAGAAATACAGAACTCATCGCAAATTGATTCAGCAAAGTCGTGCTAAGAAAGACATTGCTGTAGTAGCTGTAGTTGGCTACACAAATTCAGGTGTGGCATCAGATTTCTTCTTTACATCATGTAATGCCACATGTAAACTAAAAACTTCAAATTTCTGATTTTTTTAATCAAAAGATTACATTTTTTTTAAAGATAACAAATGCCATAACATTATTCCTCCATTTTTAAAAATCAAAATTATCTTCACCCTTACAATTCTTTTTTAATTTATCATGTTCATAACGAATCTCATGATGTGAATTTTCAACTCAAAACAAATTTAAGTCGGCTATTGTAGCCTACATGTAGTCGCTGTATCTTAACGTGAATGCAAAAATATTAATCACAATTTCAATATACATTACCAGGGAAAACCTCTCTGATAAAAACGTTGACAGGCGATGCGGGGATGACACCAGTCGATCAACTGTTCGCAACTTTAGATGTCACAGCCCACGGTGGCTTTCTTCTGAACCGTATGCCAGTGATATATGTTGACACTGTCGGCTTTATTTCGGATATACCGACGGCGTTAATTGAATCATTTAAATCCACACTGGAAGATGCTACTCAAGCTGTGATTATTTCTTTATCATACATAGTTCATGCGTTTAAGTAACGAATATTATGCCTTTTTTCAAAATGAAATTTTACCTCTTGTAGGATTTAATTGTGCACATACGTGACATAAGCCATCCAAATACAAATGGTCAGCAGGAATGTGTTGTGGAAACCCTAAAACAGTTGAATCTGTCCGATGAACTATTGGAAAACATAATAGAAGTCGGAAACAAGATTGACTTAATTCCAGAGTAATTGTTTTACTATTTGCCATTAATGTTTCTATAATAATGCCAAAACGTGATTTCTTTATTTTTAATTAATTAAAATTTAGGTCAGATAGTGAACAACACCGAAATCAGTGTTTACTGGTGTCTGCTACCAAAGGGACAGGACTAGCAGAACTACAAAATGTTATTGAACAGAAATTAATTAAATCTACATCTTATAAGAAACGAGTTTTTAGAGTGCCCAATGGGGGAGACGAATGCAGGCAAGTTAGGAGAAAATTGAAAGCAATGGTGCTAAATCTGCAATCGAAAAAATTTTGATGCAAGAAATTTTGCATTTTCAGGTGGTTGTACAAAGAGGCTGCTGTGAGTTCCGTAATCCCAGACGAAGATAACCAATATTTATTAATGGACGTGATGATAGGAAAAGCTGAATTTTCTAGGTTCTGTCATTATTTTGGCGATATGGAAGTGAGGATTAATGATGAATAAAACATTAACGATTCGTTTATATTTGAAACATATAAAATCTGATTGCATCATCTGAAGTACATTTCAGTTAACAATAATTTCAACAGTTTAAAATCAGGTTCCAATTGTAAAATTAAAATTATAAAAAGATTAGCTGCTTTAGATCTTATCTAAACACAATTGATGTTAATTCTTGCAAGGACAAGTGCTGGATAGTGCCTTACTAAAATTATAAAATTATGCTGCCACATTTTCTTTGATTACCATTGGCTGCCCTAAACGTCTTAAGTTAGTTCATGACTAATCAATGACTTGTGACACGTTGTGTAAATTGTAAAAAATAGTAAAGCTATGATGACCTTGTGATGTCACAAACCCAGTTTTGTGCTTCAGTAAACCGAATGACTATTTAAATCCTGCATTTCAATTTCATCAGTGCTGGTTTCCCCAGTTTTCCTGAAGTACGCCTGTGAAAATTAGAAAACGTATAAAACCTGATCTTATTCCAGCAATTTCCGATAAAATCAAAAGAATTACACTTAAACTCCTGGGTGCAAGATCACTATTTTCACAGTAACACAAAGTCAGCACATCAACGATCATCTGTAAATGAAATTATATGTTAGCTTCACCATAAGTTTAGGAACAGTTGCCCAGCGAATATGAAGCAACACTTACCTCAAACAGAGAAAGAACGCAGTGAGCAATGAAAAATGCCAGAAGGCATGCAATCATAATAGGAATAGCATAAAAATGCAAGTTAGGGTTGTTCTAAAGCAGATAAACGATTAGAAGTTGAATCATCTTTCAAACTCAGATTTCATGATAAAGTGCTATTTACTTTCATGACTAGAAGTCCTATTATTCCCGTAAGTGTTGTCACCAAAACTTTGCCAAGGAAAAGCACGAAATCGCCTGCGCTGTTAAGAGTGGCAACCAAGACCGAATTGCTCAGAATACATTCAAACGCCTAATTGGAAAGCCATAGATATAGTATACATGTGTATGCAATATCGAAATATAATAGATCTCTAAATTATGAATGTATTTACCTCCTCTGCAGCAGGACAAAAATTACATCCATCCAAAGCTAGAAATTAAAATCATACAAGATGAATGGATATGTGGCCATCTAAAATAAAAGCCTTATTCTGGTTATGAGACTAATTGAATACGGAGGCAGCTGCCGTATCTCATTAAACATTAAATTTAAAGGGTAATATAATATTTACCAACGACTGCATAAGCATTATGGTTGATATATTTAAGGAACTTTTCGAAGCACCAAAGGCAGCAACAGCAACTAGCTGTACAACATTTAGTACAGCAGTTATCACTGCCGGATTTTTTCAATCTACAAACGAGATGGTCGAGATCAACAATGGGCCCTAAGCAGGTGTTCACTTTCAAAATTAGAAAACTGACCAGTACTTTGTTTGTACATAAGTTAGGATAATTCGTGGAAGTTTGCAGAGGGTGATAAGCATTGCTCCTTTTGCCACTGAGCCAATGTGAAACACTATCAAGTTCACAATTGATTTCCAAATGGGACAGGGCAGGTTTTCTCTGTCACTACAAAAATCAAAGAATCAATTAGGCAAAAATAAATCTACAATAAATGAACATAAATGAAAGCAGAGTATGCTATGGGTGTTACTTACGTGGCAAAGTACCATTTGGCAATTGCACCTGCCATGACTAATTGTTGGCATGCCAGAATAAATTCCGACACCCAAATCAACGCAATTGCATAATACCACCACATGTAGCGAGCCCAAGACGGATTTAGGTAATCTATTTTAATCAGTTCCGTGAACTAAAAAGGACAATATGACACTTTTACCCAACCAACCCATATAATATTATCACTATGAAGAAACTGCCCAAAAATATTAATCGTGAACTTACAGAAAAGCTGTTCATATCAAATGACTCGTTCATCGGAGATAGTGGCATTAAGGGCTGTTTGCTGGGGTGAACTGCAAAATACAAATGTAGTAATAAAAATTCATCATAAGTGTCATCAAAATACACTATAGAAATATGAACAGATAACAAAATGGAGACATTTTTGTTAATGAGTAATTTTATGGAGGATATGAGCATATACCTGTCTAAAAAACTAAATTCATGAAAAAAGGAGGCAGAATGTCATTGTTAATTCAAGAACACTGATACTTACAAGCAGTTGCTAAACATACGTTGACTGCTATCCAAAATATGAAAAACAAAAATAAGACTACCATCGTCCAAAATGGAACAAAGAATAGGCAAGGCATTTCTAGCATACAACTGCTAGATTCTTCAAACAGCTGTGCTACCATTGGCATTTCGCGCCACATACAACAAATGACGAAAAGCAAAATAACCTATCACCAGAAAAAAAAATCACATTTTGTTCACATTTTTCAGATTATTAAATAAGAAGATTCCATTTTTTAACTTACAGTTATGAAGGTGGCTATGATAGAATAAGCAAAGAATGCACGCTCATTTCTAGCCATTTCCTCCAGCATTTCTTCCTTTGGAATGGAATCCAATTCGTGCTTCAGGTCCACATATGTCCACCACAAAATGGCTGTGAGGCCTGTAATAACGAAACCAAAATTGCAATGATATTTGTGGAGAGATTTTCAATGCTCCATGGCTCAAGAATTACAATTATTTACCTAAAGAAGCCAGGCTAACTAAAGTCGTTATTATGCAGAAAATCCACTTAACCAAAACGTGGATTACGAGAATCAGAACTGCAGACAAAGCTGGAAATTTCAAATCAACAACAGTTGAAGCAAAGTTTAACGACCAAATGTTAAATGCTAGTAAAGTGTATTTTACAAATACAACGCAAATTAACCAGAAAAAATCAAAACCTACCACAAGCAACAGCTGCCAAAATAACGAGTTCTTTTGAGCTAGAATAAATGTCTGAAGTGATTTGTTGTAGCAAATCCACGCTGTTTAAATACCCATGGATATTGTAAATTATGTTTTTTGGTAGGTCTGCAATCGAGCGTGGAACACATCGATTAAGAACTGGTGAACTGAAACAATTAGAAGTACAAATTGATTTCTTTACATGCCATATACGTAATTGAACAGTGAACATATAGTGACCTACCTAGGATAGACTGGAAGACCCGGACAATATAACTTAATCTCATCTTCAGGAGTGTTCTTTGAAACATTTAGATCATAAAGACACAACTGTGAATTATCAGCTTGGGCAAAGTTTTGTAGATCTCGGTAACTCTCTAACTTTCGATCGGGGCATTTCCGAACGCAAATTTTTAGCGAATTTTCCAGATCGTTCAAATTTAAGAAAAATAAATATCTGCAATTGAAGTAAGAATTAAATGAAAGACATTTACACGATAGCACGTTTATCTTCAAATCATATACAAGATTCAAAAGCACTTAGCACTACCTTTCGTTCGTGAAGTCTTTGCCAGAATGTGAGACGTTTATCAAGGGCTCATTTTGAACCCCGCACACGTTTCCAAAACTGTCATACCCGTATATCAACCTTTGTGGATTGCCATATGCAAAAGCAAAAGCTGCAATGAAGACCTTGAAAATGAAAAACGACTAATTAGTGGCATCCTCACAAGCAACTGACAGCAACGTCAATATGATTTATTGAAAAACAACACGAAATTACAGATATTACCATTCC
This sequence comes from Cylindroiulus punctatus, assembly GCA_034695085.1. NCBI lineage: Eukaryota > Metazoa > Arthropoda > Diplopoda > Julida > Julidae > Cylindroiulus > Cylindroiulus punctatus. The sequence continues at coordinate 9,034 of JAQFYZ010001186.1, read as the reverse complement.
AACAATAAAAATGATAAAAATGATGAGCCAGAACACATCTGTGACTGCCCTGCCTGGCTTTTCATATATCTGAAATAACATTTGAGATTAAACATATATGACATAATACGCAGACATACAACGTTTTCGAGATGTACTCGCATTTTTTTCATCCGCACAGCAGCATGCCATCTCGTGCAGCAAAAATCAGGCACTCCAGAAGTAGGCTCGTGACAGTTGCATTATGGATTTTTTAAAAGTTCCTCCTGGAATTGTACCGCATGTAGACACAAATTGAAATTCTCATAAGAAAAGTTGACAGTGGTGCAATGCAGTTGCGAAGTTACCGGTATAATACTACACGCAACTAGTAGGCCGGGTGGCCATGCATGCATGAACACCTGATGCTAAGGAATTTCTTCCTGGACAACATAAATGACACCGTCATACCGTGACAGGTGCCACGGTATAAATGCTGGTCAGTTTCCTTGATTTACAGTCTGTCGCTAGCTCGTAGCTAATGCCGATACGAAAATCTTGAAATTTGTCTAGTTGTAAAGCCCATACAGCTAGGGCGGGGCGAAATAGAATTTTGAACATGTACATGTATGGCAAGTTGGTGACAATTATCCTAAAACAGGAAGCGCCACTTAGCACCGGCATATGCAAGAATCATTGAAACATACACAAACCTTTTCGACACCTGCTAGGAAAACCGCAAAAAACAAAAGTTTAGAAAATTCGGAAAGCAGAACACAGCAGTCCACGGCTTCACGCGCTGCGTATTCGGTTTACCACGCTTTGCACTCGCGTGCAATTCGAAAAACTAAGATGGCGTCAAATTTGAAAAGATCAAAACTTTTTCAAAGGAAACGTGAAATTTTATTCCTACTACTAATGATCGCGGTCTAAAACTGGTAAGGTTAATTCGTTCGAACCAATTGCGCCAAGGTAATGTACAATAAAAACATTGAAAATGAAATCTTAACCTTCATAACAAGCCATTATACATTCATTTCGGTCTATGAAATTATTTCCATTTGAAAGACATCCTCCGTAAATGAACATTTCGCATTTCTTCTGAGCGGAATTGTAATACCATCTTTCGAAGTAGGCTCGGCACGGTCCAGTACGAGAAGCCCGATAGCAAATATCTTTGAAAAAGATGATGAATCTCAATTCAGAGTTCTTCAATTCTTGAATAAAAAAATGAATTATTATGTAATTACGTACCTGCATTGGAAGTCACGCCACTGATGGTCAAACAAATAACAGCGACAACGAGCACGACATACAATTTGTATTTTCCAGAATCAGTCATAATTGCAGAATCAGCTTTAAGACATTCAAACAAAAATTTAACGTGAATTTTTCATAGTTGAGAGTTTTCATGGTTTGAATTTATTTTTACGTACTTACCAGCAGTGAACGTGAAAGCAGGTAGGTGCAATCTGATCAAGAAGAAAAGCCAATTTAGTCGTTCAGCATTTGTCGATACAGGACGTAACCTAGATGCATTAGTTATGAGAATTTCTTTAACCTTGACCAAAATTGACGAATTCCACGAAAAACTAAAATCGTATAGCGTCATTGAAATGCATTTAAAAAATTGAGCCTTGGCATTTTAACAAGGTGGCACCGCAAAAATCACTAATCGTAGGCAATGATTTGGCAGTATTTATTGTAGCAAAAATACGTGATAAAAAATAAAGCGATATAACATAAAAAAGAAATAAAACAGGATGTTGCCCCAAACGGGGTTTACAAGATCCTGTCAATTTTCTTCATTTCATCTACCAGCTGTTAGTAATGACGTCAATTATAAGCGTATGCAATGATTTACATGAAACCAATTCAATACAAGGTATCCAAAAAGTACTGCATATTATTCAATAACCACTCACTTAGAAAACGTGACAAAATAAATCTTGAAGATACAGTGTACGTCCTATAGACTTGTTAAACAACAACGTTATCATTGACAATGTCAAGCAAATTATGTCTATACATGTAGATGTTAAACAGTATTTGTGACAAGGTATTAGAAGAATATACAAAGGTGCTGCTAATACTGTACGTGCAGTTCTTCGAGGCTAGTAATAATCAGGGTCACAGGCGATCATGCATTTCTTGCGGCTGGAAAAATTGTTGCCATTTCCACCACAACCTCCATAAACAAATTTGAAACAATCCATCCGTTGGGAGTCAAAATGCCACCTGACAAATCGAGCTCGGCAACGTCCAACTTGAGGACGAAGGGAACAGATATGCCTCTGAAATTCTGTGAAAGTCCACAAATTATCGGTAAAATAATTAAATTTTATCCTCAATTTCAGAAATTTCAGTTTGACAGACGGCTGGAATTACCACTGCTTGACATGGTATTGGCCATGGGAATAACTGCCAGCCAAATGGCGAGAATAACAACCAGCTGAACCTCAATTCTAGTCATCTTATACATGTAGCTAATATCGCGAATAAATTTAGCAGAAATATGTAAGTTTTTTAAATGATAACTGTTATTGCACATACATGTACAATCATGTACTGTACTTACCACGATAGCAGATTAAGACTTGGATAGCCAACAAGCGGGTGTAATCAGAGTCGTTGTTGCTCGTTTCCTAAGTTGCAAAACAATGGCCAATATGAAAAGATTTGCATAAATTTGCATGATATACTGTATAGGAAGTGCGACGAATTGAGAAGTTTAGAAACCAGGTACCAAAGGTTCTCAGGACCCACCTACAAGTGGCCACGAATTATGATCGATAGTCACGTAAATAAGTAATAAAATGAACAACGCCTTCGTTCAATTTGAATAAATTATATTGCGACATGCAAAAGTTATAACAAAAGATCAATTGTTAATTTGCCGAAAAAAACACGGAAGTTTTTAAAAGTGTAAGTATTGACACTTGTTGACCAATCAAATTGTAATCCAAGAGCAAATGGTTCCTAGGCGGAATAGAGTCGGGGTCACTAAACTGTGATTAACGTAAAATGGCATTTACAACCGGATACAACTGAAATTTTATGTAATCGGAGGCGTCAATATTTGTCATCAAATACAGTAAATTACTGAAATCATGATGCAAATATCAAATGATTTTATACCATGTGAAAAAAAAAACTACATTTCATAGCGAATTGAAATTTGAATAATTTTTGGTGTGAAACATTCAGAACCCTCTGTTTTGAATAAAAGCGTGTACATGTACACTGCATATTGGTAAACAAGTCAAATACATTAATGGTGGATAAAACAGGTTTACACGCATGACTCAGATAAGTACATGCTAAAGTCTGCATGTAAACATAGTAGCAGAATCTGAATTTAAACACTAATGCTCAATTTTTTATTATTACAAATTTACTTCTTTCAAGAAACAATTTGGGTAACAATGGGCACTATGTTTTTAGGATTTGGAAAAAAAAACATTTTAGAATTTATGTCACTAAACTTGCCTGTCACGTCGTTGTGATGGTAAAGAATTTAGACTGAATCAGGTGAGTGATTCGTGATTCATTATATTCAACATTCTTCATTAACTAACGCTCAATTGGTGAAAACATGGTAAAATGAGTATATAAGCTTAGTTCATAAGTTATAACGGGTCTACTTAAATTTTACCACATTATGCATTATTAATTCACTTTGACCAGCTTATAAAAAGGCTTCGGGTAAATGGGGTAGTACTACTTATAATAATTACAACAGGGCCCGACCAGCTTTTCATAAGACAAGTGAATATGCCATACCAAAAACTGGAGAATCTAGGACTTTTAGCCTGAAACGTTTTTAGAAGAAATTTATCAATGTTCAGAAAATCGGATATAATTCCAAACCTTTTATTAAAATTTGAAAGTTTGCTTACAACCAGTTTTAAATGAATTTTACATTACACCCACCCAGATTATGTCAAGCCCATGTACTGTATGCACGAGATTTTATATGGTGCTATACATCCCATACCCCATATTATACAGTATTTGTACTAATCGCCGATATTTATTTATCTTTACAAAATAATTACTTCGTTGTTCGATCGTACTTTCAAACGCAGTATCCAACTTTGATCATTTATGTGACTCAATTCATAAATATCAGTAAGAAAATATGAAGAAAAAGCATTTTGCAATTCATTTTACGATAATACTCCACCCCATTTAACTATAAACTGTCTAGTCCATTGTATATAACCTATACATTGTTCTGCTAATGACCCGATTGATATTTACAAAATTGTTTATCGTTGTACATTTACGAATATCTTCACAACTTCATAATCTAATGGTCTTCATTGAAAACTCAACTGCTTTAAAAAATACACTAAATTTCACCAGACTTTCAAAAGAAAGTCGCCTAACGTCATCTATCAAATTTCCTTCTTAGAAAAAATAATAGCAAAAGCGTTAAAATCACATAAAAATCATCGGTATTTGGCGAGGTTGATAAATCGATTCTAAATTCTTCGATTCAAGACTACTGACGACAATAACCTGACAATCCAACTCATTTGTACAATTTGAATTATTTGATAGTAATAATATCGATAGCATTTTAAACTGGGAATAATGCCATTTGTTCCCCGAAAAACAACATTATGATGTGATGTGAAATAAGTTCACAAAAAATGACAAATGACAAAAAATTACGATGCAGCAAACTAGACTTAGGTGGCTTATACAGAGACATGATTGAACTCGAGTGCTGCGTTTTGTAAACTCAGCGATTCTCCCAATTCTGTGGTTTGTGATGCTTGACTTGAAAGCAGTCTTCGAGTCACGTGAGTGCTTTCATAACTTCGTCTACTGCCATTACTCAGTGGTGATATCAAGGACGGTTTGCAACATGGAAGGGGTTTCCACCACAGCCACATCGCCTTTAAATGCAAATTAACAGACGTGTTAAAAACGAAAAATGTAGAGATTCGAAATTATTAAATGCAAACAATTTGAAGATGCATGCAGGGAAGTTCACGCAAGACAATGATAAATAAGCAAATCACACGTTTCATGCACACTATTATACCAGCATTGGAAAATTCTTGCATAATAATAAAAATTGCACTACCCTATTCGAAGCGAGCTGAGCACCGACCAGAAAGTTCAACAGATGTACCCACAAGACCACTAATCGCAAAGCATTAGAAATTTCACTGTACAAGAAATTATTCTCAGAAATATTTCTTCTTTTTCTTTGAAATTCTTCAAGAAAACAAAACTGTGACATCTTCCCTATTTCCCATATAGATATAATTATTTCAAAATTTGTAATATTTTTGGTTTTAGTTGTTTAAAGTTTGCAATTCAAAATTTCCGATTATGCCGAAAATTTGGCATTTCAGGCCATTCTAAATACACTACACTACTGCAGTTACTAGCACATGGTGCATATTACTCACTTTAACTCGCTTAAACAAGTTGAAAAGATGCACAAAAGTCTGCAGGATCACGCCCTTAAACGAGCAGAGTTGCAGAAGACAAGCAGCACGAAATGATAGCAGGCAACTGAGATGAACAGCAACGAAAATATAAGAGCAGCAATACCAATCCTCCAAATAAAACTGAATTGAAAACTCGTAATGCGCACATTAGGAAAACTTTTAATATGCACCTGTATGTTACATGCATATCAACTAATTAAAACAGTATTCGGACTATTGCTACTTATAATCTGATTAAAATTAATATTGGCCAGTAATAAACTGGTAATGTTATAAAGTTAGTCATATATACTGGATTGCATTTATAAACTAAATTATAAGTATCAACAGAAATGTGCATGTACAAACTGTGTATGCTATCCTATAACAGGATTCCCACAAGTTCTCAAGTCGATGGCCCTGCCATTCACTGACTATTTTCAGAATTCTCATGACATTTTATGCCCGAATATTAAATTTAACACAATAGGTATTTTTTTTAGAAAAAAACTAAATAAAAAACGAAGCTCACATTCCCACAAAAAATGTGTTTGTTATTATTACACATTAACGCTGGTAGCGATACCGTATTTTTAGAAATACAAGATCACAAATTAGGATATTAGAAAAATTCTATGAAAAAACGATTTTAAAATATTTAAATGGCGATCGAGTGGGGGCAGAAAAACACCATAGGTATGTTACGCTACAGGCAGCCAACACAATTTTAAAATATACGAATTTTTTAGAAAAATTATATCTGAAATGGTAAATTTTACCCAGCACGAATCTCTCATTGCAATTCTATGTACATTTTGGCCCCTTTCCTTCTTTTTATTCTGTTTTAAAAATAATGGTAAACTGCCAATGTCCCTGACATTCCAGCAAGTGAGGCCACTGTCTAATGAGAAAAACAGCTGCCACACATGCGTTAAAATTTATAAACAAAAACTCAACAAATAGTGATTATTCTTAGGAACTTAATCGATAAATTCGCCATAAATTCTACATTATAGCCCTATGTTAAATTACATGTAACCTCATCTACTTTTCCTCAAAAACAAAACAAAATAACATCGCTTCCCATTAATTGTTTGTCCGTTTTTGCTCAGAAATAAGTCAGGAAATGATTCGTCAAACATGCATATGCTGCATTCGTGCAAAGTTGCCAAATTCAGGAAATCATAGCTGTTCAGTTTTGTAAATCTTATTAAAGGTACACGCAGCAAATAGCAGAAACGTCAACAGAATGACTCGAAACCAATGAATCAGGTCACTGACTCACTATGCATGGACATAGAAGCGACTATGAATTAACTACGTAAAGTAAATGTGATTACCGAATAGCAAGCACTAACGACCCCAATAATGGCCCCAAACATTACGTCCCACCAATGGTGCCTGTGATCCATCATTCGAGAGATGGAACAATATCCTGCCCAAAATAACAGTAAAACTTGCACCATGGCTGCTGACAAATACGTTGGCCAAGGAAATAGTTGTTTATGAATGTAAAACTAAAACATAACAATAAAATAAAACAAATTAAAAAAACAATAATAATGGTGCAAACGAAATAAAATGAACAAAACGAACTTACGCATAAATAAATACTCATATGTACAGACAGCGCTGCATGTCCAGATGGGAATGACTTAAAAATGTCGGAATAATATAAAATTGACATATTTCCCTTGTTTGTACACGTATAATTTGTAATAAATCTAGAAATGCACAAACAATCATTTCAACGTGAAAATTCCGTTCAGGTTTGTGTAAAATGTGAGCACCAGCAATGTAAACCTGTAAGTCCTTACCCTTCTGAGCAATTAATTGTATTATAGTCTGGTCTGCACGAGTAGAAAAAGTGTGGCCTCAACCCTCCGATGCTCATTTTTAAAAATTCAACCAGAATGATAGCGCACAGCAAGCCGTAAAAATAGCTTACATACACCTGAAGGCAACATCTCCAGAACATCGAAAAGCTCTCCTCGGAAGACTTTGTCAAAGAATCATCTTTTTTGTGCAGATACGTGAACAGCCGATGCCGTTTAATTTCAATTAAAATCACCTGAAATTACGACGTGTAAGAGTTGAAGCGCATCACTGTGTACAGCTATTTCACGGATTCTGATTCATCTTCGTTTATCATATATTTTCTTTGTTGTCATTTCATTGCAAGTAACCCAGCAGAAAATATTCCATGTCAAATTCAAATAATGTGCAAGTATTTCGCCATTAATGGCAAAAGAGTGTTATCAGTTTCAAAAAAAGTGCAATTAAAGGCAAAATTGAAGATTGCAAATATAGTACTGTAATCCTGAATAATTTAAAATCTGACATAAAAGTGCCATTTTTCTGGAAGAAACTGTTTCATAAGATGGCAAATTTACAGCAGAATATTTTAATATTTGTCATTGAAGTGCATTTCTGGTATGCACTTTATGACAGAAAGCTCATTTGCACAATTTGATGTACATTTTTTGCAGGGAAGTTGTTGTTTTTTAAATTATGACGATTTTACAACTTTAAACGCTCAACAGTAACATGTACGCTGAATAAGATTATTTCATAATATGAAGAATGACAGCAAAATGTTTAGGGAAACTGCAATCATAATATGCAGCAGTCAATTTAATTTCAAGCAAAGGATTGGGACGCACATTCGCATCAATCAGATTAGTTTCTTTCTGCCTATATCATAATGTTCTCTGAAATTATCACTCATAAAATGACAATATATAAGCGAATATAAAATGAGTATATATGAGTGAATATAAGCTACGTGTAAATGCGCGAAGCTTGAGTTTCTATATAGACAGGTAAAATGAGTTTTTGGCATTCTGATAAATACATGTAGTGATAAACATTACTCACAAAAACCATCGGTGTAATTATGACCAGCGCCAGCAACACCCCGAGTGAAATTGTATCTCCATGAAATTGGTAGCCTAGGGCGGCATCGCCACAGTGAAATCCTTGCCGATATGGGGTTAACCACCCCACATAAGAGGCAATTACCACAGAGGCCACTAGAACAAAAATACTCTCCGGTAATTAAAGGTCCTTCAGCAGAAATATTTAAATCTAAGCACCCTCCTCTGAAAACCACACCAGACAATCATTCGTTTTATTCAGTCTCCGACCCATTTAACCTCGGTTCAAAAGCGGGTAAATGGCAGCTTTCAAATGGTCCCCCAAAAAACAAACAAGTGGTACTTTTTCGGTGGTACCCAAAACATATGTACCGTACCGGAGCCTCCTTTCACAAGATTAATTATTCGCTTTGAGACGGATGCATTTCTGAACATTTCTGCGGCGTATTCAAAGCAATAAACTGTAATCCATCAGTAATTTATCATGCATGTAGCAAGAGGTCATGGGCTCGAATGTACACAAACCGTGACCGAACCATGAAAATGTTATTGCACGCTTATTTTTTTTTTAAAAATATTTTTCCGCAGATTTTCGTTGATGCTTAGTTGTGTGCTAAAAACTTAATTTAATTAGCTGCCTAACTGCCAGGCAATCACTGCCAGCCTACGATTAGCCCACTTATTAGGGGACGTTCAAGTATTATGTCATCAAATTAGGTGGGTAGCCAAGTGTCGACATAGTCATAATGA
>JAQFYZ010001185.1:0-26492 GCA_034695085.1 Cylindroiulus punctatus | reverse complement strand
TATTTAGAAATGTATTTTGAAATACATAATGCAATACATATTTTAGTGCCAATCTAAACATATTTTGAAATATATTTCCCACAATATATTTCAAAATACATTTCCCACAATATATTTCAAAATACATTTCTTTTCCATATGGGAAGTATAATTCACGACCGACATTAGTCTATTAAAAGCAGAAATTTACAGTGTATGAAACGTGACAAAGATAATTTTAGTTGTATATTTTAAATACATACATGTATATAAAGCGTTTAAATTTCATTTTGTAATCACGAATTTTTTGAAGTCTGAAAATAATTCGGATGTTGCGAATAAGTTCAAGTCACCAAGCAAGGAGTGAGGAATCGTATAAAAGCAAACTTTACATGTAATGTTTCAATGTGGAAGCTTTTGGGTGCCTAGCGCAGATTTCAGTCAGAAAAATAGTCTAGAAAATGGACAATGCATCAAGAAGAACCCGTTTCAACTCACTTGTGGATCGTTCACCCACATATTTCATTTACAGAATAGTTATTTTTTCGTGGGAATTCACCTCAAAATTAACGTGCTTAGAACTGCTGTTTTGATTAAATTTAGCCATCGTTCCCTTTTTCATTCGCTATGTGTTTGCTCTATAAAAATCCTATTTCCTACGCCCAACCTGTGACGTTTTTACTTCTCTATCTCCTGGTGGAAATTACATTAGATCGCCTTTAACATTGCGAAGAAATAAAAGCTAGTAACAGCTCTGGGATGTATCTTAACTACGAACCCTTATTTGGTTTCTCTGAAAATCCGCCGAGCCAATTCTCATTCTTTAATTATCTGTTCGAGAGATTGGCAATGCAGAAAAAAACTGTTTGCAACGACTCTCGAGAATAAAACTGTGCAGAAAAATCCCATAAAACCTTATTGCTAGCTGTTGTGCCCATACGATTGTACATTTTGAAAATAGCGTGCAATGTTCGCTAAATCTTCTCATTTTTTCCTTGTTTCAGTCGTTAAACAAGTGTATGAAGTGCAAGTTTACGATGAATACGTCATCACGGGCAATACTGCCGTAATGAAGTGTCATATACCAAGCTTCGTACTGGAATACGTGCAAGTCCTGTCGTGGATTCAAGTGGAAACATCGTCTACATATTCGGGTATTGATCTTGGTGAGTACAGAATCTATTACTTTTATTCACAGTATGCCTGTCTGAATTTCAGCCGGAGAATATAGTCTCTAAAATGCTGTGGAAATACCAACGCAATATCTTGCATATAAATACGCCTGAATACGATTTGGATTTATGGAACTCTTTTCTCGAAAATTTCATCATGAGTTTCTGAAAATAATCTGGATATTAAGTTGGATGTAAGGCCTTTAGACTGCTAGTTATAACACCAAACTTATTCAGTACTGTCCTTTTTCTTTATCTTATTTCGTACAGATCATATTTTTATAGGGTAGGGCTGTCGTACTCTTTAAATATAAACCTCGACATCTCTTTTTCTAAAATTTGTAATATTCATCGAATCTTGTTTTAAACTCAATGTGTGCCGGTGAACATATCCTTAATATTTTTAAGATAGACGGATTGCGTTTTACTGAGAAGGGTTTTTGGTACAAGACTTGGTACATGTTTCTTGAAAGGGTCATATTATGTTTAATGTAAAATTAATGTGAAGATTGGGTTAACAATTTCTGCGGAAAACGAAGCCGGAATATCACATCAAAATGTTCCTTGAAATATCAATAGCTGGCATTTGATATGTCGGTACTGTCGTTTCTGATTATGATTGGAATCTGATTCCATCTCATAATATTGAGTCGGTAATCATACTTTTCTTCGGAGCTATTTTTTTCTTTTTTCTAGAATAGCGGTTTATAGGTGAAATGGTTTCGAATTGAACACGTAATTTCTTGTAGAAAAATCGAGTTTTAGGTTAGCGTAAATCTGCAGACTGCATTATTTTTTAACAAACGTCGACATTTATATTCATCGTATTCCCATTGTTTGCATTCGCAAAACGGGCTCATGCTTTTTTTCCAAATGATGAATTGTCTAGGCAGACTAAGAACTTGGCTTCCTACATAAACAACTCATATATGCAAATTGGCAAACGTTATTTAATAATTAATCAAATCTGAGGCTTTCCTGCGGGATTCGGCGAAATCTTCATAGTACTACTCAGCTAGCACAGCCTTGATATATCGTTACACGAGCCTATGGATTCGCTACAAATAACGTATTTCAGAAGCTGCATCACTTTTATCAATTTTTCTGCTGCTTTCATTTGCATCCAATGAATGTTTACCACTTTCCAGCAGTGCGAAATTCGTGAGCCTGGCTTCGTTCGAGTGATATGATTTATTATCCAATTTCTGGTTGCAATAATTAATGTTTTTAATGGCAACACATTTGCATACTTTTACACGCCTTCGAATATTAAATTGTAAATTTCTCGCACCTAGATGAATGCTCAAAAGGCACGGCTTCATAATAAAGCCATTATGGTATACATTTTCGTGTATATTTGTAGTTGCGAAGCAACTTATTTCGTGTAGGCCTACGGCCATTATAAATTACTCGCTATTTAATTTTAGCTTAGAATAACGGCGACACCATTAAGAATGAAGTCTAACAGAATTCGTAATGGATTTTTTCCGTGCATCTCACCTATGACAAATTGATGTGACCGAACGTTTATGTCGCTTGGTAAACAATAGGTTGTTATGTCCAGCAAGAGATTTATTGCAGATTCGAAAAATTGTGTTGGCACTTGATGCACTTCAAATTGAAAACCGAATTTAGTCTTATATGCACATATTTTTCTACACGTACAATACAATACTGGTGTAATGAATTCAATTCAACGTCAGTAAGTGAAACATGCAAAAACTAAAAATTCAATGTAAATTGTTCGTTGTTTTTATTGTCGTTTTTATTTCAAGACATGGATCTTGCTCGTAAGTAGTAGTAAAATTCACAAACCTATTGATTTGAAACAAATTGACAAAAACTCCCTGGCAAATATTTGTCAGGTAAATCTAAGGCATTTGTTTTAAGATTCCCCTTCAGACGTTATAAAAATAGCTTGTTGCTGCTATTTGTGAATTGTTTATGTCAAGATGATTTCGTTGTTTTTGTTGGACAAATTGTCATGCAGTTTTATAAATGGTTGATTAGTTAGATGTTTGTATGCATAAATAATAGATTTTTCTTTCAGAAAAGGTTCACACAAAATTGAAATTGAAAGATAACAAATAATATGACATGGCAATCTCCCAATTCTTAAGATCACAACAGCAGGGTTTCATCGTGCTCAGTTTTTGATGTGGTTTCTCGAAGATATTGATATCTTTGCATGCACTGGTTATGGGCTTGTACTGCACATAAATCCTGAGGCGAACTAGTTTTCTCTTGTAAGATGCTCTGAAGAAATCGGTGGCGTCCTTTATCAGTATTGTGTTGCCGAAAACTTTGATGTCATAAATCAGTAAAACACCAAAGTGGAACAAAGGAATATGTATGTTGTGGAGTTCTACGTGAAAATGGCTCAGAGTTGAGAGAAAAATGGGGCAGTCAGTTGTTTTGACACATAAACATATGAAACAAAGCTGTTAGCGATATAGTAAAATCTTTAATTTTACTAGATTAAAGGATAGTTCGGGAATAAATTTGGGAAAATCCATGGGGGAGTCGTATAGATTGGTCAGAAATGATACTCCACAATAATTCTTATAAAATTTATCGGTTCAGCAAAAAACATACAAATAATGTCATCTCTTAAGCTATAAGTTTGTCAGCTCTTATCAATCTTATCGTAATTAAAATGCTTGCTAAAGAACTGACATTATTTTGAATGTATTTCGTTCTAGGTAGTCGTTAAAAATTCATCAGATTTATAAACAGGTTAGCATACATTGTTAGTATAAAAAAATTTAAATTTTTGTAAACAAAGGAATGCCTTTCCTTTGTTTTCCCACATTTTAGCCTATTTGTTAGCCTTAGTCTGATTCCCGATCTGTTTCCTCTATAACTTTATTAGGCTTTCTTGCATTGTGTTACATGTATGTGTGTATGAGAATACTTTATCCATTTCTGGTAGACATGTTTTTCCATCTTTGTGTTTGTTAGTCTATCTCTTTATATCGAGGATAATAGTTGCAACATTTGAAGAGAGACTTCAGGCGATTTCGCAGCTTGAAATACTGTACACTGTATGTGCTGAATTCAATTATGGTGAATCAACTAGGTCTACATGTATCAACCAGCTGTATTTGTTATCCAGTGACCAAATTGCAAATTATCCCTTGCTGGTAATCTTATTTTTCCAATGCACGTGCAAGTGCATGCAGTATACTGTATCCTCTGTGCTTTTCGATAGGTTTTGTAACTGAGAAACTCAGAAGGCTCCACACACCATCAATTTGCTGCATTTGTCAAAATACTGTTAATGCATGGCGCTAAAGGGCTTCGATCCAGCGCCATCTATGGGCGTATGTGTCAAATGCGAGTAGTATTATGGTAAATTAATGACTTGGAGGCAATTTGTCTAAGGAAATGATGATACATTGTGTATATTCATAACTACACCTTTCGTAGTTTGTCAGCTTCCTGTGAAAATATTGTACCATCAAATCTATTTTAAATTAGAGAAATTATGCAGATCTTTATTCAGTGTTATTTACTTTGGCGCTTTTCTTTATTATTAAATTTTTTTGCTTTCCATCCGGTCATGTAGATTTGCACTGTATCCATCTTCTGTTCTGTCTCTAATATAAAAAAGCTGGGATGGTTATTCCTTTCAAAAAAAGCTATGCCAAAAAATTGAATTTATCAAGTAAGTTTCCATGCATCGTAGACCAAAGCTGACGTATGTCAGCAATTTTTATCTTCTCTTGCATAAAGCGAAATTAATCCCATTCATCGCAAGCGTATTTCCATGGCTGGCAATATAAATTCTTGCCATCGTTTTTCGCCTTATTTATAAATTTATGGCGGTAATTTTCTCACGTAAATCTGTATTCGTAAATCTTTGCTTTTTGCTTGTTTTTTGCCACAAGGTTTATACATCTCTGCATGGCTATCCTTGGCGCCACGTCTTCGTCTAATGTCACATTCCCTATTGTCTCGTTGAATGTTGGGCACTTTTTTCCTTTCTACAATAAATTAGGACCTTGCCCTTTGTGCAATTTCATGCTTTCATGGAAATGTTGTATTGGACATACATGTATTTTTGAATTAATGTATGATGAAAGTTGTGCGTTTTATGCATAGAAATCCCACTATTTGCCATGGATTTGATCTTTGATTATTTGATCCGACCTTCTCGTAAATAAATTATCAGACTTGTTTACTTCAGTCAGTTCCAGACATAATTTTGAGTTAATTTACTTGTTATGTATATGGAAGACGTATGCACTTGTACTTGTTTTCTAACAAGCTCATTGGAATGTCTCTGTGAAACTAAATAACCATTTATTAAATGAACAATGATTTATTAAACGCCCTTCTGATCATTAAGCTAATTACACGGCTAAATCACACGTAGCACTTTGCTTAATTATATGTAGGAGATCAAAAGGGTGTTTCGCAATTAGTTTTAGGTTGTTTATTTTCAGCGGTGTTTGGTAGCGTGATTTCAGTATCTAATGCAGCATTGTTTATGAATGACAAAAATGTCTTTATGAGACGCTTTAGTGAAATTGATTGCGTGAACCGGGCATGATACATGTACTTAACTTTGATTTGAATTTTTCAATGATTTCTACAATGCCAACACAGTGTCATCGTTGAAAGGTTTAGTTGAATTCGAATCTTTTGTTTACGTAGATGTTATCCGCCCACATTCATGGAAACAATTGCTGCCCCATTATTTTAGATGGAAGGAAATTAACTTTGTTGGGCGTCTCGCGTATTTTCAATCAAATTTCCTTTTCCCCTGTTCCTGTATAATGAAAGTTCCGCGATTTTGCCTATGTAAATTGCTCAAGCATATAACTCACTCACCTGCTGACAAATGAAACGTGTGTGGATCAGATCACGCTGTTTCAACAAAATTGAAACTCAGGATTATCCCTAAGCATGAGGATTTGGACCTGGCTAATATACGAGCGCATAAACCATTGCAACAAACCCTTGGTTTGTTTGGACATATATTTTATTCTTGTCTCATCTCTTTTCAAAGAATGCAATTTGAAAACAATGTTAGGAGAATATACTTGCAATTTCAGTGCATTTTACTAGACGCCTATAATGACTGTAACATGTGGTAAACACGTGGACTTAACCCAACAAATTCACATAATGAAAAATAAGGTGATCAAAACAGACTAATCCCCGATTTAAGAGTATGATGGTTTCACCATTCTGCTGGTTGAGGTGTTTTGATACATGGCACCAACATACAATTATATACCATTTTTTTCGCTCTCAGAAAATCCTACAATAGGAATTGTTGGGCGACATGCCACTAGTAAAGCGATGAACATTTCTAATACTGTTGCATTACTGAGTACTTGTAAAGTACTCGTTGTCGAGGGACATGTTAGTTTTATTTTAACATGAACAATATCTGCATTGTTCGTGTAATACACACTGCTGCGGTCGTTAGCGTATAGTGGTTACGATTTTACCTTAATATATTATTTATTTGTTTGGCTAAGCTTAAATCATTTTTCCCTGCTACTAGATAGTGTTATTTTGGTCGTTTGCATGCAACACGAACTCTTCCTGGTTGAAAATGCGCTAAGTGAACTTGTTTTCAGCGATAAAAAATACATTTCGCCGTGTTGTTCGTGCCATAGAGCCCACATCAACTCGTACTCGTGACCCTGCAAACATGCAATCGAAATTTATACGAAATTTTGCGAAGGGTGATGACCTTAATATACAATATTACAGCATCAGGCGCGATGTCCCTTCGTGTACCAGAATACATTTATGGGATAAAAGGTTTTTATTTCGCTCTGCGTATATTTAGCGGAGAGAAATTTATGTATTTGAAGCAGATGTTCCTATACAAACATACTAAAATAATTGCGTTGTTTTCCATATCACCTTTTTTGATTTTCTGTAACAATGTCTGTTCCGGCTTAAAGTATCGATATTGTTACTTTTTGACACATTAGCATCAATTGAGGTATTTTTTCAACCTAAATATGGTACACGTTTTTGCTTGATATCATGTATCAAATATCCGCTGTACATGTACAATGGCCCATGCCCTTCTCCAACATAGATTCTATCGCGAAGTGGACTTCTATTAACTGCCCCTAAGCTGACTATCATTGTCTGGCTCATGTGCAGCTAAATATAGACATTACATTCGTAGATTTGGTTGGGCTAGGATAAACACTCACAGCACAAGTATCATAATCAGGATAAATTATGACAGCGGTAGGCCAGACAAGTAGGGCATGCCCAGTGATACATGTTAACTTTTTTCCTGGTAAGTTAGCAGTGATTGCCTCAAGTCAGGGGCAACTGAATAAAGGAATTCACACTTTCAGGCTAGCAAAATCAGGTTAAAAAGAAATAAAGAAATGATAAGTATCGAAAACATGGACAGGTGTCGACTTGAAATATACATGTACATATTTGTGAACATTTGCATGAAGTCCTAACAACAATTTTTATGATAACATTACTCACATACTAGGCAGGTGTTCATACTCATTTTTACGATGACGGTTAAATGTTGTTTTCAGTCTACATTTACGTTACCTTTCCTGCTTAATCTGATTTTACGTCCTCCATGAATAAGTCGGTTGTTGAATAAACGGGAATGGCCTAATGACCTTCTGCCATTTCGATCTACATTTCACGTATATATTCAGAAGGCATTATCAACTATATTCCGGGCTATATTTTCAACCATTCTTTTTGCCTCACCTCAATTTTTCTCGAAACAGTATTTGCGCAATTTATTATTGGAGAAATGGGTCTAGTAATACCTTTATCGCAGTATTTTTACGACAGTTGAAGCACTTGAAAACGACATAAAAGTTCATTGGGAATACGGCAGTGCATTGTTTGAGGCGGGATGGCGAGAATATGATCATCGCCCGCAGAGCTGCTATTCATTTTTCTTGCAAATCTTTCTAATATCAATAGTGCCTTTTTATGAAAACCGCACATGGACCCCAGACGATGCATTGCTTGTTCACTCGGCTCAATATTTCCTGCATAAAAAACGCCTCGCAAGTTCGTCCTCTGTCGTTCAGAGCGAAAAAACCTTTAGGTCCCTTAACACTTTCCTTGATGTCTTATGAACAATATTCCGTTAGATGGCGACACTGTTTCAACCATGATAAGCTTCTCCTTAAGTTACGTAGGCTGGCAGTGATTGCCTATGAAGGATGTGCAGCCAAATAAAGAAATTTTATTTTTAGGTTAGTCCAGTTTACATGCAAAACCACAAAGAGCAAAAAAATTGTAAATTGAGATAGCTAGAGCAGGGGTCACTTTCGCTCTTTTCATCAAATCCAAGTGGATATTCTCTGAAGCAGCTTCAGACTCTGTTCTCAAAGTCAACCAGCGCCATCTTTAAATTCTGCTCAACTGGTTGCCTGGTAGTTTGGAAAAATAGCGTCTTATTTGGCATATTGATGGGTTTCATGGAACATCGATTATAAACGTTGCTCGCTTTTTGTTTACAAATAAGCGCCATATTTTAACATTTCATTTAAGGGAACCTGAAATTCCCTCGTGACAATGGTGATTTATGACGTCATGCTTTTAGTAGGTAGGCAAGTTAAGCTACATAATGCGGTAGCGTTCGGGTCAATACTATCTCTTATTTATCATTGGTTCTCCCTCGTGTAATTAGGTCTAGACTTTAATATTTATGGTATTAAAATAACTTCGTCTCCGCCAAAGGATTTCACGACTGCATTTTCATTTTCTCTCCTTCGGAGAATGTTGTTGGCCCATAACTCTTTGATATTCCTAAATCATATTAGTCGTACAGGACTAGGCTCTTAACGATTCGTTACGAACTATAAAGCTAATAGTGTTTTAATTGGTGCCCGCTTAATGCGTCCTATTTGCAGTAAGCATTTGGAGAGCGAAACTGCGTGAAAATAATTGTGTATCTAGTAAACACATTTGCATAAATGCGCGCCTCTGACTCTGCATCTTCTGAAATATTTAACACGCCTAAAAAACTGCAAACTCGAACGGCTAATTTAATTTGCGCATTTCGTTTTGTTCTCGTAACGCATTAAATAGGCCCGCTTTATCGTTGCAAGTTGTCTATAGGAACTGTTGTGACATTTTTACATTATGCAGTAAGAGTTAACAGATGATCAGCATAAGCGCTAACGTGCTGATGTTATTTGTCTGTAATGCTCAAAAATTACAATTTAAATGTAATGCCTCTATTATGATCGCTATTTACTCGCTTACTTTATGGCATTGTAGAGGGTATATGATTGTATCATAAAACGTTCCCAAAATGATCATGGGTTATGTAGATGCCTAAAAGGTTCCATCTATTTGTATATTTACATTTGTTTAGTATATTATTACTATTATTATGTATTAATGCTATTGTTATAATGATTGTGAAATTTGACATGTACAGTGTATAAGTTATCGAAATGAGGATGTTTACAACACCAATTAACATGTTATGGGCCTGTTTTATTTTACCACTCCAGGTGATGAATACATGTATTATTGATGCCTAATTAATGCGAGAAGAATCATGTGACAATTTCAAACAGCGGTATTTTTGTGATGTTGAAATGGGTCCGGGTTCTAATTTTGAAGAGGAACATCCATAC
This sequence comes from Cylindroiulus punctatus, assembly GCA_034695085.1. Taxonomy (NCBI): domain Eukaryota; kingdom Metazoa; phylum Arthropoda; class Diplopoda; order Julida; family Julidae; genus Cylindroiulus; species Cylindroiulus punctatus. The sequence continues at coordinate 16,726 of JAQFYZ010001185.1, read as the reverse complement.
TCAACGCAAACCATATTAAATGAATGTTACTATATATAAACTGGACAAATGTTGCACAATTTCGTTGATTATTGTAAGGGTTTATTGATTATTGTTTCACAATTATCTCACAAACATACATTTGGTACGTAGATCGTATTGATTTGCAAGACTTCAATTATGCATGAACCCATGCACATGCATAACTTATGCGTGTATAACTTACATAAATATGTTTCCATTTTCACACCTCCTTCATATACCAAAATAGAACTTTTCTACACTGAATGAGTAGGGTTCCATCAGAATTATTATTATTGGAAAGCCTACATGCACGCACAATACCTTTAAACTATAGTCGTAGCAACATCTCGCATCGTGCAACACAATGTCTGAAATCTCTTGTTCGAATTATTTACGAGTATTCCTTCTCTCTTTTTTTACAGGAAGTCGTTATTCGGTGATGCCAACTGGCGAGCTTCACATTCGTGGGGTTGATTCAAACGATGCCTTAATTAAAAGCTATCGATGTCGCACGCGAAATCGATTAACAGGGGAAGTCCACGAGAGCAGGACGATTGGCAGGCTCATTGTTACAGGTAGGCACTAAATTTGTTTCTTAATTAGTAGGCCATACGAATCTTCGGGTGCCGTATTAGACCGTGGAGAGATAGAGGCATATCCGTCTCTTAATGACTCGCCTCATAAAAATCAATGAAGATGGCGCATATTGATCGAGCGGATTTGTTGGCCCCGGTAGGACGATAAAAAAGACTAAATTCACCCGCCCTTATCACGGCTATAATGCCGAGATATTATGCTTATTAATGACCCGACAATCAACGTTGCTCTTCGAGTGAGCATCGTTTATACGTCAGAAATTGCCCAAGTCCAGGGATTTCGACGATGCCTTTTTATCGTGTTATATCTATATTTTATGGTTCCCACTCTGCTCGATGCACTTTTCTATAACGCCTCGTTGCCTCATTAAATTCATGCGAAATCTGGCGGAACTTCCGGTCCTCTTCCTACGGGCTTACCATGTGCAGCCAAGCTCTGCATCCACTGGTGGTGATGGCACTACAGAACCCCATTCATCATTTGCGACTTACTGCATAACTTGTGATTTTTGAATTTTTGGGTGAAATTTCTCTACACCTCACCTCGTAAGGAGTAACCGACCAAAAATTAAGAACATGCAGTAGAAATCTGACATTCAAACCTATACCAGTGCACCTACCAGTAAACCAGTGCACCAACTCTATGATACATGAAATGCAAAGTAAATTCACAGAAGTGTTTCCTAGTCAAAACTCAACCGTATTTAGATCATGTTCGTTCATCTTTCAAATTGAAAAAATCCCTCTAATATTTGTGGATTCAAAGTTAGAAAGTCAAATATCAAGACATCAAGATCCATAGTGCAGGTAGATGCCAAACGCGAATATGTTCCATGCCTGATTTTAGCATATCAGTAGTGTTCGATTGTCAGATGTTCAAAGTATTGTCATCATTTCTCAGTTACTGTTCCGTTGGACACCCTGCAACTACTGTATTATTTTGTCCCATCTCCTCCGATTGCCAATCTATTTTCCTTGCACCATAACGATGGCAAGGTGTCCGCCAGTACAAAAGGTTGCTTTCCCGATTAAAGTTTAAAATATTGCCACAATAGAGTTGGTCAAAGGCATGTCTATAGAGGTGATGGACATTACTCACTTAACGGAGCGAATTTTGTTTGGCATTCAATGGTGATAGAAATGTTTCTTTAAATTTATCTCGATCCATTCGTTGCATCTTTCAAGGATCATTGATTTGCTTTCTTGGCGATTCCACTATTGTGAGCCGAAGGATATCTTTCTAGAATGAGGCCAATGCTTAGGTTGCTTTTCTTTGGCAATGAACAACAAGTTGATATGACCATTAATATTGGAGGTTATCGGTAAAGTGCTTTATGTAGGGATTCCAGAGCAGTGTATTTTCAGTTTGTCGTTTGTAAAGTTTCTGACACATGTTAAATTTCCAGAAATTTATTAAGTTCGCTGCAGGAAATTTTATTTCGAGTTTGATGTAATGGAAAAAGAAAAGATATCTCTCATTGGAGGCGTCCCTCATCTTAAATACTTCTTATTTCTTGCGTCTGCTACATGTATTTGGATGCATCAGTTTGTAATGTTTGAGAACCCTCTTTTGCAAACGCATTCAGATGAAGTTTGAAAGCTCCTAAAGCAGCAATGCGCTAAGTGAAATACCTAAATTAAAATTGTTATTCGTCAAAAATAGGTGTTGCTTTTGATACATATATTATACCCAGATTTATTCTGACGTCATCTCATTGCTTAGTCTGTAAATGATGGCTTCTTGTCCTTGTGAATCATTTTTTACTTGCAAACGTTCCTGCGATGCTATAACGACACCCAGTTTACAACGTGTTTACGTATGCGACGATGATGGGAAATATCCACCCATATATTTATGTCCGTGCATCTACAGTAGCACATCCATTTGCTATAAGTGTTTCCTAATGTCATCATCAGTCAAATGGCACGTTTGTACATAAACTTGCTTGGCCATTTTTCATCTATCTTGTCGAGCTATCAAGAAGGTTGCGTGTCTGTTATCATTCACCACGGCCGCTGAATAGCAGCCAGCTAACAGATAAGTAAAGTTGCGTTTGCCCATTCAGACATCATGATGTCAAAGTTATGGGGCATTGCTCTAAGCAAATCATTGCCAGAAGTCTTGAAATGACATGCCAATGGCTTCTTCTACTGACATGACGTGAAAAATGACATCTAATCGAATGCTGATTAGCATCAGCATGCATGTCAGCCTTGCAGTTTAAATGAAAACTTTCCACGTTTTAAGATGTCTTGCCAAAGCCGGATAATCAGGTTTTCATTGCTGAAAAGCAGGCTTGTAATGTATTGTAGGACGAAATTTTCCATTAAAAATCATCTTTGGATTCTCAACACTGCAGATTAGGTCATGCTCCAAATGTGCCCAAAATATTAATATTTCATCACTACTTGTCTGGCATAGAAGAAGCGAAATTCTCACTGTCGCTGTTTACATTTTTCCTCCTTTTTTGTGGTTTTTGGAAGGTAGTGGGCTTGTTTTACCTAAATTGAACTAGCTTCAAGGCTGAATTTGTTTATTTAACTGCTTAACCTCCAGGCAGCCTGAGAGCCATTAGGAGAGCCCCACTTTATCAACCTCATCCTTCCCTTAAATATCATAAAAAGGCTCATTGAGACCTTTTTAATGGCAAAAACGCCAAATTGAACATATTTCTTCATGGTGAGATTAAAAATTTGCCATTTGAAATCAGTTTTGAAGGTTTTGAAGTCTGTGAAGATGCCATATGGAATCTGTAGAGGTTCCCCTGGTGTAGCAGCTTATTGAACCTCCAAAAGTTCTACATTACGTAGTTCAGTTTTAAGAGTGTACATGTATATGACTTTGGTTTCTTGAACATGTGTTGTTTCCAGCATTACGCTTTGAATCCACTTTCTACGGGTACATTGCATTTTCTGAAAGGTTTATTAATGAGAATCCACGAGCAATAAATTTTGTCTAATTTACGTTCAATCAAGCTAAGTGGGCCCTAGAATTAAGAGGCCAGTCGGTCAACCAATCATGTGTCTACATGCTCCTCCCGTATTTCTTACGTGACTCGTGTGGAATTTTGCTCGCTCTGGAAATTCGCTAGGTGTACATGGTCTTCCTTTCTGTTGTTTCAGATGGGATATGTTGGTGTACATTCTGGTTGTGGCAGTTTATACATTATCCCCTCGCTTCTTGTTAGCCCAGCCATGCATGACCCCGCTGCCAAAACCTTGGAAGCGTGGCTATTGGATGCCTTTGATCAAACCTGCCACATTTGAAAAATGGGATTCTGCTATCTTGGCTATGAAATAATAGTTGTTGTAGGCGATGGCTGACAGGCTCGGTATTCATTATACCGTGGACTATGATCGTATATGGACTGTTTTACTTGACAAGATTGGATCGAGGTTGTACTTACTGTGCTGGATTCAAACCATATCCGCCCGTGGGCAATAAAGGTGTCATACTTAAGTGTAGGCCTGCTACGGAAATGTTGGCATCTGTCGCAAACTTGCGGTTTAGCTCTCATAAGACTGTGTCAATTGAGTTGATCAGTAGTTGTTGTCAACATCCTAAACTTGATTTTCGTTTGAATCAAGTTTTGGATTTTGGTTCTTTAGATGCAATCGATTTTTTACTGCGATATATGCATGTATACATGTATATGGTTGCCTGAATTGCAAACTACTAAGATCCAGCTAGTCTGTATATTTGCACCATGCTCATTTTCATGAGATGTTCGCATTGCTTGAATCTGCATAGAATTAGAGTTTTATTTTTCAAGAAGCGAAAAAGCTTAAAGATGTGTGCGCTTATTTAAATATTTTTCGATTATTTCTTCCTCCTTTAGTTCTTGACAAGTGCGTTGCTGCCTGTTGAACTTAGGTATTGAATTATTTATTATTGACCTTCTTTCTTCAAATAATGTACATTTCTGCCTTGGGCGAGAGTATTTTAAGAAAGTTCAAGTGGATAACAGTTGATGCAATCAAACTGTCAGAACTTTCCATCTTGCAGCTAGGAGAGCGACAGATGTAGTTAAGATAAAAGTTCAATAAGTCCAAAAATATGTAATTCTGGCTGACAAGCCATCCTTAAAACTGCATTATTACATTCGTCTTTGTTAAGGGAGTGGTTCGTCAATATTTAATGTTGTCAAAGTGGAGTTGTGCAATGGTACTTGGAATGTGAAGGAAGGAATAACCAAAAGCTATTTTCAGTTAAGTTCAAGCATTTTTAGCATCGGTTGCAAGTAGGTTAAATGGAAGTTTAGATAAACTGGGGTTAAGTTTTCCCCAAGGCTACCCATATCATAGCGCCGTGACCATTATTAGCATTATCTGTGGTGTAATGCTCTTCTTAGTAAACTTGAGGTTTACCTTGTGATTTGCATGATTTTCTTGGTGAAACCGGCCCTTAATGAATGAAAGGTGTGTCAACGAGGATAAAAATATGCAGTTAATGCATTACAAATTATAGTAAAAATGTCAATGTTTTGTTGTCGAGAGTATCCATAGAAATAAGCCCGTGTGCATGTACACTGTACATGTAGAAAACGAGTCAATTTTGAACATTTATCGAAACAGAAAATGGGCATTTGGATTATGATCTATTTGTTTCATTATATGCCAAAACTCCAGCATTAATTCCGTCTCCATGGCTACGTCTAATCTCGAGAACGGTTTATTAATTCCTGAAATATTTATGCATGGGGCTGTAGCATACTATGCAACTTGCGATGCGAGAATGTTTTATTTCCAGGTTCAATTATTAATTGGAAAGTTACGCAGTTTTCCTATTACTTTTATAAATATTGAAGTGCCGTACTCGGTTAAGAACAAAATAACGATAATATTAGAACAGATGCACTGGATGGAGAATACCACTATACTGTATAAACGATATACTTTACGTGCTTATCGTAAATTGCAGTGTTTTTTTCTTAGGAAATCATGATAGATGATACCGATATGCATAAAAGACCTCTTATTTAACAACTTTACAGAAAAGTTTCAAAAACATAATTATCATGATATTTTGCATGACGCTTGCGGTTGTTGTCATTCGAAAGCTTGTTTTAATCCCTTCGTGTCAATCGTGATGAAATGCAAATTTTATTTAAATTAGGCCAAATGTTTACGACGTTTCAGCTGCAGCAGCAGAATGGCGTTGTACGTAACAGCTTTGATTTGTCTAATAAATCAAGCTGCACGTTTTATTGCCTTAGATGCCCCAATTAATGGCCAACCCTCCTTGCTAATGTGATTGAGAGGCAGTGGACTATAGGCTAATGGTGCAATTTTAGCAGAACACTTGAATGGGCAAAAATGTGCTTTCCTTACATCAGCTCGTTGTCAGCGTTGTACATGTACATGTATCAAATAAGTAATACATGCAGGAGAGCGCGAATGTGGTTACATGCACTTTCATCAGGATTTTTCTAGCAGTTCGGATAGAAGAAGTGTTAGCTACGACTTACATGTACATCTTTACGATGCATTATTAAGTTATCAATATAGAAACGAATATGTATGGGTCTGGCTCATCAATCGCTGTTCTGCTAATTAGGTTTTCGTCTATTGCCTCGGATTAATTAATCCTCGTGATTACTTCGTTCAGTTTCTTCTGTTTCAATTTACAGATTGGAGGCCTATTAAATCGGCCATAAACTTTTGCGACAATCAAAGTTTATTAGTCATTGCAGTCCAGACACTCGCACGACTAAGATATGCCTGCAGGAGATGAACAATTAACGAATTCTTGGGTTATTATTACGTTGCACGCTTGCAATCTTCCTTTATTTGACGGATTTCTGATATAGAAAATGGAAGGGACAGGATTGATCAGTATACACACTCGTAACATATTTAATGTCAATATGCACGTACATGTATTTTCAGCTAGTATATTCACCTTTGAGAGCAGAAAAGTTCCATGGCTACACAAAAAATATGTAATAAAATGAATCAATTCATTGATGTATACATGTAGTGTATGCTGCAAGGCTGACCCTTACTGCAAGGAAATATTGACCGAATCGAAAAGAATATTGGGATGTCTTCCAACACAGCAGATGTTCAATCTATTGAACGGACTCTTAGATATAAAATATATACATGTAAGTTCAACTGAATTTTCCCTATACAATTGTACAATTGATTTGAAGTTATTTGGAATTAATTAATTTTGGTTATCCTATTTGAAAATTTCGCTATCTCCCTAATTTATTAGGGGGGGGGGGACATCAGATCATATCATATTCTTGCTACTAAACTTCGTTCCCTTCAAGAGATAATTGAGAAACATATGCCATATTGGAATACCATCATTATTATTATATTCTTCAGGGCAACGAACTCATTACGAACACGACCCGTTGCTAACATCTTTTATCAAATATCAAAGTTAATCCTATATGAAGCATTTGAGAACATGTGCACCTGATGCCTGAATTACGGTTCTCTTAGGTTTGCGTTCGGTTCAATCTTCCATTCTATTCACTACTTTGTGTTACCAAGGAATTACTAAGAAAACCGAAATCTTAAACCTGTACTGTCTATGGTTTGAAATAATGGTGCAACTTCAAAACCAGCATAATGTTAATGTTAACATCATGTTGTACATATCGTGTAAAAAGCAGCGCTTAATTTTCCTGGTTATTGCGTCCTTACTTAGTATCAACTTTACTAAAAGGTTGGCAATCTCGTCCAGGATCCTTTCTTATTCCTTCTTTTGATCTGGTTCAAGGAGACGAACACACAGTCCTCATTTTTTGTGATTTTCAAGAAATAGTGTCTGAAATCCGAGAACATTGCAGCTTGCAGTGTCAGCCTGAGTAATTATAGCTTACGTTACGGAATGCGATTCAAAAAAAAAAATCAAAGTATTATCGATTGGGCGTCGATGTCCAGCATCTAATGGTCGAAAACAGCCTATGGTTGGATCTTAGTTGTAGAAGCTTAGCGGAAAAACCTATTGCTCCTGAAGTTAATCTTATATACAGGTGATCCATTTCATTAAATTAGACCAGCAGTATTGCATTTGAAATAACAAAATCCTCTTATCGAAATGACAGTAATTGAGATTTTCAATGAAATTTTTGCCACATACATGTCGATTTCATCGAAGCTTAATCGTGCACGTCTGATGCTCTTCATTAATAGGATTTGCAGTCACTGCAAACATTTTCCGAAACCGAGCAATTTTACTTAACAATTACGCATTTATGAGTAAAAAAAGGTCTAGGAAATGACCATCTCCTAACCGCAATTTTCGAATTACTGTTTTTCGAGAATACTAATTGGTCTGTTGTGGCCAGGAGATATCTCGACATTAATTGTAAATAAAAATCTTATGTTCTATGCCTTGTAAGTTGCTTGAATGCTTCATTTGGAGATTTCAGTTAGAAGTGTAATCACCATGCATTAGTATACACTTTTCGCAAATCATGGAAATATGGTATGCATACCTAATCATGGCATCATAGCGCAGAAAATCTAGTTTTGGATTATTATTTAAAATGCACTTAGTTTATCTTAACTTGAATTTTAGCTTATAACTGCATTTAGCAACTCGAGACACATGGGATAATTATGCTATTATTATCTTATAATGTATCCAAAATGTTTTCAAGTTTCATAGTTTGAATTTAGATTTTGGAAGAATTTTTTTACAGCATCGCTTAGTGCATTACTATGTATCTGTATTATCTTCAGAAACCCGGTGATCTTTGAAATTCATCAGTTGATTTGAATCTTTCAAATTATTCGCAGCTTTAAGATGGGTTCCTTTTTGGGTTATGTTAACTTGTTTCAGTTCTGAAAAAGGCAGTTCCCTCCAAGTCTTGTGGGAAATGCATTGTTAATAAGTATATTTCATTCTTTTATGGCTTTGTGAATATTTGCTTATAATTTTATGCTGCAGATTCGTTGCTCTGTTTTTATAATTACATCCCAAAACTCAGTTGTTGAAGAACGTTGTTCGTTCGAGTCATATTGACGAATGCAGTTGATTAGATTATGTTAATTTTATTGTCCCAGACCACAGCACGTAGTGTGCGCAAGTACAGACCAGAAAACATTCTGGAATTTTATTATGGTAAAGTGCATGTGTACTCCATTAAACGAGTTTTTTTGATTACTGTTAGTTAATTTTTTTTTCAAATGTGCATTTTTGTCGCAGCTAATGCGGTGCATGTGTTAACGTTAAAATAGCCAGACGTTGGTCGTTAATTGTTGGAGGGTAATTGAATTATTTTAGGAAAAAACATAATCGTAGCAGATCCTGCTACCCTAACCATCTTAGGATGAGGTGGCAATATCTTTTTTTCGAGAGAAAGGGGGGAGATTATTTTTACATGTATGTAGTAAATATTACATGTACCGTAAAGGACAAACAGGGCAGATAGTTTGGAAAATGTGAACTTGGAGGTGCTGCATGTGTATTGATTTCCATAACTCTCGCATGCTGTGCGAGCTCGAAAGCAGAGCGATAAATACACAGCTATTATACAGGGTGAGTAATACATGATATTAGTTACGTAGGTTTTAATTAATTATTCAAAATTTTATGTTGTTAAAATAACATTAAATGCAGATGAAACCACTCCTTCAACCGACACTCCTTGGTTTTCAATGCAGTTAGGCAGTGGGTTATTAACTGTTTACCTTTTTGACACACCTTGTATAGATAATACCAATTTTACGGTTTGCCTATGCTGCCTTCAATGCTCCACCATTTGTCGGATTCTCATCTAATCCATTTATCTTGCGTGTTGCGGCAAAATATGTCGGCCCAAAACGCGAATATTTCTCAAATCTTATCGCTCACAACCTTAAATCCTCATCGTGTTATTATGCGAGGATGGATTTTTCGGAGAATTCCTTCTGCCTGTGCGTTTATATACAAGCAGCTAATCCTGAGAAAGTGTGCAGATGCGAGTGATACCTATTAAGATGTATATAGAGGCACGCACGCTGATAGCTGACACCTTAAATCCTTCCCCCATTTTCGCATCTCTAATTCCTCCGCCATCACTTTGTGTAGAAATCTTATCTTTCCTACCGCATTGATAGTTCGCATAGATTCCCATATCGTAAATTTATGCACGTTTCGTGTTGTATGCAAAGTAGATCCCAGATTACAAAGTTGAACATCTCGGGAATATTTCGCCTGACCTAATCTCTAGCTGAAGGCAAGCTGTCACCCAGCCAAAGCTGCGGGTAATTAAAGAAATAAAACTGTCTTTCGTCTCACCCTATTTCAAATTTCTATTTGATATATCTATACGAGGGGTTAATCGACAATTTTCTTGGTGAAATTGTTTCGCGAACTCTTTATTTGGCTGGTACATTTCGTTTCATGCGCACGAATGAAGCCTTGTAATGGAGAGTTTTTTAACACTAATTCCTTCAAAACATCATTGGAAATAAGTTCATGTGTTGATGCAGGACTTAGTTTCGATAGCACATTGCATATCCTAATTATTTTCAAAACAGTATTGTAATTTCTAGCGATACAATATATTTTCTTAATATACAGGTGTGTACGTGTACATGATTGTTTCTTAATGTGCTGCGTTTCGCGTAATAGTGTGTTACACAATTCTTTGCATCTAGATTTACTGAAAAATTCCAAAAAGATTGTGCTGTTTCAAAATGTTTATCTTATTGGATTATTTGAAGATATTACGACTCCTCATGCGCTTTACATTGCGTATTTATCCTAAGTATTACGAATCGCGTGACGAACAAAAAATTATTTAAATTTTGGTAACAAATACATTAGCATGACAAGTATGCATATTGGATTTACGAAATACTTTTCGTGTGAAAACTGCAGTTCATTTCATTTATACTGCATGATTTAGGGACCGTTCTGCCCGTGTAGGATAAAGTAGTAGGCTTCTAATCAAAATCTGACTCCTAGTATGTAGGTCTTGATAAATTGTCAGTTTCCACCTCCCTAAATAAAACGCGAAAATTGATTAGTATGATTTTAATCTTATGCATTAACACGTCGTTTATTTCGTAGACGGCACAATCTTCGCTTCACATAATGAAATCCTCGAAATGCGCTGGGAATTAGATCCGAAGTTATTAAGTGCAATAAAAAAGCGAAACAGAGCTTCAATTGCAGTTTTCCTTTTATTCATTATCATATTTCCTGAGGTATTAAGAGTAAAACCTTGCTTAATGCAAAATTTAAAAGTTATATATGCATCTGTCCCTAAAGTGCATATGCAAAGTAGATTTTCTCCTCGCAAATGTTGTTTGAATTTCGAAATTATATTTCCCATCTAAACGTAGCGTTAAATTTTAAACATGAAACCAGAACCCTATTATTTTTTACTATCTTGATAGCGTCGCCATTAACAACATATATGGATAAGCCCAGGGGGTACGTGATAATTTTTTTTATTAAAATTAACTACGTCGAAAGGATTCTTAAAACGTGTATGGAACAGTTTCGTCACATACATTCGGTGATCTCAAAATGGCTTGAAAGCATAATTCAACTTATAAGTTTAAATTTTAAATAATTTTCATGCTATTTTCCACAAAGCTTAAGATTGGTATATGATTAATTCAATAATACTTAAAAGTGCGCTAGTGCATTTACTTTTATATTTTTGATATCATGTTACAATGAAAGCTGTAAAATACAAACTACTTCAAAGTTCAGTATATTTTCATTTCCTTTTAATAGGGTCTATACGATGCTTCTGTGCACGGTTACTTCAGGCTGAATTCTAAGTTTTATTATTCCGGCCATGCCTTGCTCTTTTATATACATTCACGCAGTTTGAATTTAGATGAAGCAAATTTGCTGTTCAATTTTATGCTTGGTTGAATTTCCATGAGCTTCTTGACAACATTCGTATTGGTCTACGTGTCCGACTTATAATACACAATATGCAATAATGAGGCCAATTTCTTGGGTATTATATGCTTGCTGTAACATGTAAATAGTAATAGTAATTTTACATCGCTACGTCTATATTAGTACTAGGTACTAAGTACTAAGTACTAAGTTTAAATGCATATCATTACTACCATATACGCTTGCGTTGAATTTTGTATGAAACGACATTTTTCTTTTCATCATAACTTCCACATCGGCACAAATTAATGACGTAAATCATTACCTGAGATGTACATGGGAGTTTGTATGAAATATTTCGCAGAATCTTTCATCCGTGCATGAGCCCGGACTGGGCTCTTCAAGGCCTATTTATTTGAATTTACATTAGCAATCGTGAAAGACTGAAAGGTTATGAAAATTCAAAAAGCATGAAACGAAATTACATCCTACATGCATATACCATCAACGAAATACACATATTTCTTGGAAAAGATATTACGAATACTTGAGGCCTCTCAGGTAATTTGTTCATTACATTAGAAGCACTTTATCATTACTCTTGCAAAATGTGCACTAAAAATGAAGTAGATACTATTACTTTCCAACATATTTAATTACAGCATTAGAATGTCAACGAAAGTTAGGAATACATCAGTACTATGTTCATTCGTTGTCGCTCGTTTTAAAAAGGCCCTGAAGGTCCTTCGCTGAATTATTCTCAAATTTACTTTCTAAAAGAATTACCAATGGATAAAATATATAGTCGCGTTAACACTATTTTGCCTTCCTGCAATTACTTTTGCTAATAAATTGACATTTTCAGGAGTCCTCTTTTATTGTTTTTTTTTCTTCTAACAACCCGTTCCTCCTTTAACCCCCACATGTTAATATCTCTTTAATAACGTAATGATTTTTTGTTTGTTTCAGATCCGAGAGGCAGTGTTCAGCCAAGAATAACAGATAGTCAGAGTGTTATTAATGTCAGACAAAATGAGAAAATTGTTCTGCCTTGCACCGCACAAGGCTATCCGTTACCGACGTACAGGTAAATTACCTTTTGTTCGAGTTGGAGCACAGTTGTGCAGAGTTACGGTGCGATTAGGCCATTAAGTTAAATAATAATTAGGTTTTCTTTTTAGCTGGTTCGCCAAAGTGAACAAAGATCAACCTGTCCCTGTCACCATATCCGATAGACTTCAACTGTTCAGTGGAAGTCTCGTTATTCCGTCAGTTCAGGTTTCTGATGGAGGCTCATACATTTGTGTTGTGAATAATAGCGTAGGCGTGGAGAAAGTGGAAACGTCTCTGTATGTAACAGGTAAGTCTGAAGCCTAAATGTCATCATTAAGGGGATGATAATAATGAATCCCTGCAATTGGAAGGGAACACGTATACATGAATATTTAGTCATTACTCGGCATTCGTACTGCACATAAATGAGCATAATTATTTTATCATACAACGACATAACTGATGGACAGATGAAATCGTTTCTTTAACATGTTGTTCACATTGCACAAAAATGTCATAGGTCAGGTAGTGAATTCAAATAGAACATGATCAATGTTGCCGGATTATATCCCGTGAATGAATGAATGAATCAAGATTCCGCTACCAATCTCGATTCGCCGCTTTAATGGAATCAGGGTATTAGTGTAACGTTACTCGTATTTAATAATACAGGGTGATAATAAAGTCCTTAACTCGTTACGAAAGTTGAAGTACTAAGGCATAGATCCCACTTTTGATGTGCATACATTTTTATGCACCAACCATATGCGACAACCATACTTCAAGGATGGCATTTGTCCCAGCTGTTGAAATTCATCCTTTTTTGCATTTTTATTCTTTGATTTTTTTGTACCTTAACGAACCTAACCATAGCTAACCTACACTAATCTAAAAATGTACATGTGATTGCTGATTTAACGGTCAATTATACGAAAGCAATCACTGTCAGCTTTCAAGCTATGAGGGAAAGCCTTTGGAAGACATGTTAAACAACCCTTTATTTGTGATTATCTATACTTGACACATATACATGAATATTAAATTTACAGAATGAGTGGAGTTGAAATAAGACAAATTGCTTTTCGAGCGGTGAATATACCACAGTACAGCTCAAACATAAATTTAAAAATGCTGTTTTGGTAAAAGATAGACCACCTAGTCTTTTATTTAATGCATTTTTTTCATAGGGAGTATTGCCATATCAGGCGACGTTATAATCTTTTGTTAGAAAAACTGAGTGACGTTTTTCTTGAAAATTTGGTTGATTTCAACCTTTCAGCTTTTCAGGCAGTCAAACAGTGACATTGTGACAGTTCGAGGAATCAAACCATTGAATAAATTATTGGTAAACATTTTCAAGTTCCCTTATAGGTGTGCAGGTCAACGTCATTCATTAATGAACATCCTGGTTTTCTTGTCTGGCAGATGATATTGCTAGTACATGTACCGATACATTTTTCAGAGGGGATTAACTTTGAAATGCCACCCGTTCCTGTTTTGACAATGAAATAATGTCTCAACACGATGGTCTCCCAGTGACCAGTGCCCCATGTTGGTGCATCGTGCATATTTTATGGCGGCTTTGAATTCCGCTCTGAAACCTCCTTTATCTTGTTTGTCCCCATCTGTACCAGTTGTGGACGGGTTTCCTCTCGCAGAATATAAATGTGTTATGTTGTGTAGCATTCAAATTGCTATGGCAAAGGTCCCTTTATGTGCCTTTGAGGAATTCAAACAAACCTTGGGCCTATTTTTGCTTGCCTGAGAGCATCTTTATAGATACGAAGCTCAGACCTGACAACGCTTTTCCTATTTTTTGTAGACATCGAGAATAACAGTGGTGTACATGTACACAGTAAGTCCTTGAGTTCCATGAAGAGATGGTACAAATACTGTACATTATCTCGCAATTCCAATTCTTATTTATTCAGAACTGCCTTTCTTTTGCAATCGGAATCATGCAATATCTTAAAGTATCACGATGATCATACATATTGCAGATTTAAAAAAAAATATATTGAAGCAAATGATTAACCGTTTTTATGTCATGATTTTCTTAAATGACACGCTATTGTAAAGCGAATTGAGAATTTATTTAAACTGTGTAACGTGAGTTGTTGCAAATTTACATGTAATTCTGTCATCATTGTGACACTGATGTTAACATAACCGTCGATAACTGGTGTACAGTTCAACCAAATATTTGGTGAATATTTTACACCGAATTTGATACGCTGCTTGTAATGGCCGCACCAACATTACTGTCCTTGTAATTAGGGTTATTGTTTATGTCCGTGTAGGATTCGCTGTAATCCCGAAAGTAGTTGAGTTATCTCGGCAAATTAATGTCACCCTCCGGATTTAAAATGTCGATATATCAACTGCCGTGCTTTATACTTAGGTGATGAATATTTGCATTTTGGCTTTGCATCAGTGGCTTGGGCGCACTTTATTATCCCTCAAATGATGTGAATATAAGCTAATGGTCTGCATTTACCGATAGGTCGAAACACAATATCAGTCACGTCGTTTCGCGGTTTAACAAATTTATATTTCCCCTTCGGAAATTTGAGGACGTGGGAGGGTGGTGGAATGAAATTAATACTAGAACAGTGAAGGCTGAAGATTTAATATTATAATACCATTCTGTAGTGTGATTTTTCCATTATTCATGTACATCACTGCATGCTGAACATTCTAGTGTGTATACATGTACACATACCGGTACATGTACATTTACTGGCCAATGTCATTAAAGTCAATGTCATACATGCGGAAATGAGGATACCTTAAGTTAAGCAAGGCACGCATGTAAACGTGATGAAATTGTCTGCACTTGGCATGAGGATAGTCGATGAAGTGAATAAGTGGTGTAGCATTGATTCCGAGCATGTCCAAATGCAGTTTAGGGCGCCCTCAGTTTATCTGGTTTTACATGGAACATGGACCTTCTATGATTCAAGGTTATTGCGTAGTGACACTGCTTGTAATCTTTATACGTTATGCCAGGCATGCAAGTGCAGCTTTCAAGTTTATCAGCGTGATCAAATTATGCTGTTTATGTCGACTTGCTCTACTTTCTTTTAATGCCTTTCACTCAAAGAATTCACTAACATTATATCATGGTCAAATTTAATTAAATTTTATTCAAATTTCATGTGCCTCACTGCGCTGCATTATAACAAATTAACAAACAAGGAGCAATTCAAGTGCCACAAACGCTCTTTGAACCACTGGTATTTATTGATTGCATAGCTGGCAGTTTATTTGTTGCCGAAGGTTTTGTAGAAGCGTGGACTTTGGCAAGGGTCAACGTGGATATAAAGCGTTGAAAACTGCGAAAATTGTCATAGTGAAACACGAATTTGAACGCACTTCCTTGTCCTCGTAGTGCCATTGTCCGCTTACATCGAGCCGCAGCAACAAGTGGTTGATTTAGGACAACCAGCCCATTTCGATTGCATCGTTAGTGGCGTGCCTGTGACTTCGGTTCTGTGGTTGAAAGATGGCCGGCCATTGCGTTTTGATAATCGTATACAGCAGCGGTCCAGAGATTCCGTCCATATCGAGGGCATCCAGAGGGAGGACCGGGGCATGTACCAATGCCATGTCCGCAATGAGATGGACTACGTGCAGGGCTCGACGGAACTCCGACTAGGAGGTATAAGTTGTTGATGACTTTCATCGGTTGAACCCTTTGGAGACATTCGGTGGATTCATTGAACTGCTCTTTTTTTCAATTTGTAGATGCGGCGCCAGAGATCCTTGATCGATTTGCTGAAAGGACTTTGCAACCTGGCACCGGCGTGTCTTTGACGTGCGCGGGCAGCGGAAATCCGCCGCCTAAAATCACGTGGTTCTTGGACGGTTCCGCAGTGGTGACGACCAAGGATGGCCGTTTGACGGTCAGCGATGTGATCCAAAATAATGCCGATGTCGTCAGTCAACTTAACATCAGCTACGTGAAAACTGAAGACGGGGGCATCTACCGCTGCGTGGCGCACAACAGGGGCGGAAGTGCGGAATATTCCGCACGGCTAAACGTTTACGGTAAGCGACTACATGCCCTTTAGCTGGATTTGATGCGGCGATCCTTGGCCAAGAAACAATGCCCTTGTAGACAATAGAGAGTTTTAGGAGATCTATTACGCTACGCTATTTCTTAACCGAATGCAATAGCGTATCATATGTTACGGCAAGAAATAAAAAGTAGTTTTAGGGTTCACATCAATTAACGTTACTCCTTTCCTTAAAGCGCCATAAC